>PVIH01004842.1:0-133479 GCA_004025045.1 Sigmodon hispidus
TTTTCATAAACCTCTGCTTTATTTCACTTTTATGTACATTCAATATAGAAAACTTAAAATCTATATACATAAATGGAAATTTTATATTCTACTAATTCCACCATTCTGAAGTAAGCACTTATGCAAACATTTGACACACATTCTCTGCTTGTTTCTTCTGCACAAACATTTATTGCTAAGAAGTAGTATTATTCCTTACAAGATGGTATAGTATTCTCCTCTCCACTTTGAAGATAGCTTGTGATTGTATTTCTGTGTTGGTTATCAAGTACTTGTATTTTCTTTGACTTCTTTATAGTTATTGTCTGAATGTTGTCTGCTTTCCAGATGAACTGTGTGTCTAGTCTCATTTATTTTCCGTTTAACACCTCCAATATTCTACTCGCTCTTTGCTGACCAAAGCCATGTCTGGGATTCTTAACTAGTATTATGGACTTTTCTACCTCATACTTAAACACACACAGACACACACAGACACACGGACACACACACACACACACACACACACACACACACACACACACACACCAAGCACAGCTTCTCAAGACCATTGCTCTATACTCCATGCCTATATCCCTCTTTCAGGAGAGTGACAATTATCTTTCTCTAGCATTTGTTCCTTGGCTATTGATCAGATTCCTTCACTGACCAGCCACAGGGATGATACCAGCTCTATAAATAAATGAGCACAGATTCAATCCAAACTGAGTCCCCATCTTTGGGGAGAATGTAATTTCTCTGACTGTGCTTTTTCTGTCAGCTTCCGTCTTCCCCAAGGCTTCCCCAAAGGAGAAGCTTGCACAGCTTTTCTTAAATTCATTAAATTTTCAGTGTCTTTCCCTAGCAGTTGTACGTAGTCTGTAACATAAGCCGTGAGGACATTAGAATTCCTTTCAGGGGAAAACAGGTTGTGAGCAATTTTTAAAGGTCACATGTTACGCCATGTCCTTCTTCATAAATCTTTTAGCGGAAGATGAGGCAGATCCATCGGCAAGTGGAGGGGGTCCTACTCATCCCAGAACAGTGTTTAACCCCAAGCCTTCCATTTAGTAATTAAATTCACAGTGATGATCAGCTGAGCACATAGAAAATGAGAAAAAGGGGAAATAAACTTATCTCTACAAAATATACCCACATTAAGTCATGGTCAGACTAACTGATGAAATGTAACAGACACAAAGAGTGGAATGACAGGTGAAAACAGTGTGGGAATGCAAAAGACAAAGGAGGCCACTGAGGCCCTAAACAAGTTCTGAACAGGTTGTCAAATGTCCTCAGAATGTACCCAGAGTCTCCTGAGTGTTGTTAGCTGCAAAAAAAAAAAAATCTCCAATTGAGATGTGTACCACATTTGTAATTTATAAAGTAGCATTTCGTATGTTATCTATCTGTAGATACCTGTTGGTTGAATGTTAGTACAAGTGTCTTTTCAGATGTCTACAGTTTGTATGTTTAAAAGAAAGAATGGAGGATAAAAAGGAGGAAGCAAAATGGAAGGAAATAAAGGAAAATAAATAATACCAAAAAATAATCATATGCATGATTGAAAATGTCAAGAGATTGAAAATGCAAAGAAACAAATATTAAAAAAAAAAAAAGTTTTAAAAGGAGATTTTGACCCAGACTTTGGTGCCAGTAGATGGCAGCACTCAGCTCTCCTCACAAGGCTAATTTTCCTTTCTATTTTTTTCTTTACTCTAAGGAAAATTCTGCCATCTCTACTCTCATTATTTTGCCCTTGTTAATTAAATAATCACCAAAGCCATATTTACCAATCATAGAACTGCTAAGCTGGTGCTATTAATATGCATTTTAGGGTGGGAGAATATTTTATATCAAGGAGAGGATTGTCATAGGAGAGTCAGTACTCTCTTGTGATATATCTATTTCAGACATCATCATTTGAAATTATGTAATGCTGAAGTTGTTATTCAACAAGAGAAATTGCTCCATTTAATTACAAGTAGGGAAGACACAAAAGTTACCTTGACATCCTGTTTGAGATTGCTATCAAAAACATCAGAGACAGAATGACTAAAAGCAATAGGAACAGTAGGACTTACTGAAGTTCACATGTTGGGGTCATATGTGTGCATGTGAGTGTGTATGCATTTGCTAGAAAATAAAAACTATTCTTGAGTTTTATTGTTTTTTTAAAAAAATGAATTGACTTTCTTATGAGAAGATTTTGTGATTTGCATCTCTTCTTGCAACATTCCTGTACACATTTGAGTTGTCTTTTCTTAGGAAAGGAAGTTTAAAAGAATAGACAAAAATTAAACTGGATTTATGAAGAGACTCTGCACACTGGAAAAAGTGACAGTAAAAATGAATGTTTTATAAACCACTAAGGGGAAAGAGGCATGTTAGATTCAGAAGATCAGGGGCCCATTTTGAAACATGGTGGTTTAAAATAATAGGCATTTCAGGGACACTCAAATGAATACTAATTCAGAAGTCAGAAGTGAGCTGGCCTTCTTCATCAAAAGAATACACAGTAGCTACTGGAGACCCAGAGGCACAGGGGATAAGATAAAAGAATGACCTGACTGAAAGTATGGTGAGCTGTGTGCTTGCCAAGAATCATAGGGCAGGTGTTTATCCGAAATGGGTCTCAGATTTCTCATCTGCAGAGGAATGCAGTTAGAATAGAAATTCTCCCAAGATGTTTAAACAGTAAGACTCTAAATTAGGCATTTAGCAGTTGAATATTAAATAAATCATTGTTAATAATAGGTTATTATGCAAGATGATGCTGTGAATTGTACTACTCACAGTAATTTATCTAATTTTGTTTCAGTACCCACTTATATTTTACAGTGTGGGAAAATAATAACATTTTCTTTCATTGCAAAAATTCGATAGTTTGGCCCTTTATTTTAGGGTTTTTTTTTCTTTTATTCTGGCCATTTGTTTACTTACTAAATATCACATAGCTATTTCTTTTGAAGTTTAATTATTTACTGATTAACTAAATAATTTGTAATTTATTATAAATTGCTAATTTACAAATCATTCATTACCTACTAATTGTTCAATTATCTTTAAATTAGTGCTCATTAATTTACTCAATAAACATTTGCTGAGCTATTACTGAAGGGCCGGCTCCAGTAGAACAGAGACGCGAAGAAGACTAAGAAGTAGACAGGGCTCATTGTGCAAGGATGGAACTCTGTTCTGAAGCTGAATGCTTGCTAGAAGAACTCTTATGTGCATAGTTTTCTTCACTAATCCCATTCTGCATACCTCCATTTTTTTTAAATATAGAAAGCATAGCACTTACTACCTGCAAAACAAACAAACAAACAAACAAGTATAAAAAAACATTGACCAAATTGCTAAACGCTTCTTTAAATAAGCAAACACTCTGAAAAAAAATTAAAATACAAACACATAAGCAACACATCAAAATAAAATTTTAATCTTAGATGATGAAACAGCATTCAGTTATGACCCTATAAATACATGTAGATGGTAAGCATTTGGGGGTGTGTGTGTGAAGGAATAGAGATGGATACAGATACTGCATTAGGGGCAAACAAGTTTAGAGGAGTTAAAGAGGGTATGTTGGCCGAAAAAAGGTTTGCCTCTGATTCTATCTTCCTGGTTGTCCTCTGGGGCACTGGCCAGGTTAGCCAAGCCTTAATGAGTGAAACTGTATGCCAGAAAGTGGCTTGATTTTCACGTAAGGCAATCTCTACAATCTGGGGTTTTGGCAGCAGTAACATTTAGCTCAACAAGCTCTATGTTATTTTAGATGAAGCCAAGTCTTTGCTATTCGATTCTGTTCATGTTTAAAGGTTTCCTTGAATCCAGCTGACTCCCAAGGGCCTGTTAGAGGCAACTGAATAGAATGCCAGTGTCACTGTTTATCCGGTACTAGAATTTGAGTGACATCCCCTGATTTGGGAAAAAAAATGATAGCTTCTTTTGGTCAAAATTCTTTTCTATATCTTCAACTTAATTAATAGTAATAATTAATGTCATTAATAATTGGGAAACTAATTATTTCTTATAATATTTTCTGTTTTCCCTTACATCCCACATTTAATGCCACCACATTGGCTCAGATGAGTAACAGACAATTCTGTCTCTTTCACTTCAGTAGACCTGTTCAATTAGTCAACCTGGTTTCTCTAACCTGATAGGAAGAAAATCTTACTCTTGTTTTTTATGACTCTGATCACTGATGTCTGCCCTTTGCTGTGATGTAGAAAATATCTTCAAAACCCTTGGAGAAAACAGGGACAGGCACACTAGGTAAATGACATTGAGCGGGGACCACAGTAGAAGAGCCATCTGAGTTGAGGCCATGGGCTGTCAGTCCCAGAAGGTTCTCTCTTCAGTATCACAAGGGACAAGCAGATCCCACTGTGAGCTGCCACCTACGCATGTGTATTGTGACCAGGAGACTTGGCTGCTTGGCGTGTGGGGGCAGAATGGACAGCTCACTCTTAACGAATACTTAGAGATGGAGACTCTTTATCCTAGAATGGATCAGGGGAGGCCAGGTGTTAGAAGGAAATGTAATTCTACCAAAATCTCATTGAGTCCCCTCTCTAAAATGCTCATCTTGAGCAAACATCAGAATTTATAAATTCTCCTCTAGTCAAATATTTTTTAATATTAAGTACAACTACACACACACACACACACACACACACACACACACACTACCTTACAGCAGGGTTTTTTTTTACCCTTGAAAGTAGTTTCTCTTTAAATTGTTTGAATACAAAATGGAGCATTGCCATCCTGGCAGGGTAGATCTTTTATATCTTTTATATTTTATTTTTTGTGGAGTACAAACTAAACAATAAAAGATCTTAGATGGGAAGTTGTGTAGTGGTTTTTAATACCTTTGTGAAAGAGTCCTTGGAAGAAATTTTTGTGAGGGATTATTTGCCTACTTTGTCCTAATGAGTCTTCAGTCTTCCTCTTCTGGACAATAGCTGATTAGGGGCTTGCAGTTTCCTTGAGCTCCTCAAGGGGGAGCATTCACACCAGCTAAAGGTAGGAGAGTTGGTTTGGCATTAGCTCCCAGTCATTGTACTGAACTACCTGGTGGTAATTAACATATATAGAGAAAAGGTTTGTTTGGTCTCACAGTTTTGAAGATTCCTGCACAGTATCAGGCAGACCCATTGCCTTGGTTCTCTGTGGGTAGACCAGATGACAATACAGGGAACACTGGGCAAAGCAATCATGTATCTTGTTTCTAGAAAACAAAGATAGGACAAGGCTAAGGTTCCACACTCAACTTGAGGGTACATGACTGCCATCCTGCTCATTATACCCCTTTTTAAAACAGCTACCATCTCCTAACAGCACCACTCATTCAGCCATGTGAAATGGGATGATAGACACTTGTAATATTATTTTCTATTTTTTTTTTATTTTTGAATTAAGTCTCAGTTTTTATCCATGCATCCCCTTGTTCAAACTCTCTTTCCCCTCCCAACACCTCCTGATCACTCTCCCTTCTCCCCATCTCCTCATCTCCTCTCCAGAAAAGGCAGGACGTCCCAAGTTCACTTAGTTCAGCATTGACTCCAGGCAGGTCCAGTTTCCTCATCCCAATATCAAGACTGGGTCAGGTGTTCCTCTGCAGGGAATGGGATCCAAGTTGTGAATTCCAGGTGCTTCAGATCCCAAGCTGTTCAGTGCTTGTGGTTTGCAGCTTGAGTGTGCTTTGCTTTTTGTTTAAAGTCCACTAATGAGTAAGTACATCCCCTGCTTATCTTTCTGGGTTTGTGAGCCCTCGCTCAGGAGGATATTCTCCAAATCCATTCATTTGCCTGCAAATTTTAGGATATCATTTTTTCTTACTGCTGAGTACTGCTCCATTGTGTAGATGTACCACAGTTTGGTAATCCATTCTTCAGTTGAGGGGCATCTAGGTTGCTTCCAGGTTCTTGCTATTACAATTAATGCTGCTGTGAACATAATAGAGCTAATGCTTTGGGGTACAAATGTTCGTCTTTAGGGTATATGTCCAATTGCTGGATCCTTTAGAAGATTGATACCCAGTTTTCTCATAAACCGCCATACTGCATTCCAGAGTGGCTAAACAAGCTACACTCCCACCAACAATGGAGAAGTCTTCCCCTTGCTCCACATCCTTTCCAGCATAAGATGTCATCTGTGTTTTTAATCTTAGCCATTCTAACAGAAATAAGGTGGTATCTCAAAGTTGTTTTGATTTGCATTTCTCTGATGGCTAAAGAAGTTGAGCACTTTTTCAAGTGCCTTTCAGTCATTCATAATTCTTCTGCTGAGAATTCCCTTTTTGTTCTGAACTCCATTTTTTAATTGAGTTATTTCAATACTCGAGTTCATTTGAAATAACAGGAAAGCCAGGATCACCAAAACAATTTTGCTCAACAAAAGAATCTCAGGAGGCATCACCATCCCTGACTTCAAGTTATACTATAGAGCTACAGTAATAAAAACAACCTGATACTGGCAAAAAAAAAAAAAAAAGACTTGTGGATCAATGGAATGGATTGAAGACCCCGACAGACATTAACCTACACACCTATGAACACCTGATCTTTGACAAAGAGGCCCAAAATATTCACTGAAATTAAGATAGTATCTTTAACAAATGGTGTTGGCATAACTGGATGGTAGTGTGTAGAAAAATGCAAATAGATCCAAACTTATCACCCTGCACAAACCTCAAATCCAAGTGGATCAAAGACCTCAACATAAGCACAGCCACACTGAACCTGATAGAAAAGAAAGTGGGAAATACCCTTCAACACATTGGCAAAGGTGACCACTTCCTAAATATCACATCAGTAGCACAGAAACTAAGAACAGCATTCAGTAAGTGGGACCTCCTGAAACTGAGAAGCTTCTGTAAAGCCAAAGACACAGTCAGTAAGAAAAAAATGACAGCCTAGAGAATGGGAAAAGATTTTCACCAACCCTGCAAGTGACAGAGGACTGATCTCTAAAATCAAGAAACTAGCGCCCAAAGACCTAAATAACCCAATTAAAAAATGGAGTTCAGGACATTGGTAATATTCTTTTAAAAAGATATTTCTCTTTAGTCATGCTTGGCTCTAAATTGATCAGGTTTAATGCTAGATGGCCCTCTATATTCCAGGAGTGTGGACAATCTGGTCAGTGTCCCTACGAGCCTCAGGAAACTGTGGCCACTGAGCCTTAGCCTGGTACTTAGCCAGCCTAACCCTTAATTTGGACATTCTTGTAGATAGAGCTGTTCATTTCTACCTGCCATCTTACACCACTTTTATAAGCAGTGCAGATTTAGGGAAATGAGAAAGGGATTACTCTCCTCCTCTAATGGGTCTTGGGAGATCTTTCTCTGTTACCTCACAAACCCCACCCTTATCTAACCCTACTTTCAGTAGTAGAATACATATTTAGCCTAACATTACTAAATGAAGGGACTGGTTAAGTCCTGCTTGAAGATGTCTTTTTTCAAAATAAAAGGAGAAGTCAGTTACTAGACTGTATGTGAAGTTGAGATGGATTAGACATGAACTAGACTGTTTTCCAAAACAGACATTTTAAAGCTATTTCCCATCCTTCCATCTCTTACCCCACCCCCCAAGAAGAGGTAGGTTGTTACTAAAACATTATTTTTTAAGAAAAAAGTTTTATGTAGCCAATAATGACCTTGAGCTTCTGATTCTCCTTCCTTCAGCCACCCAATGCTGAGATTATTAGTGTATGCAATGTTTTGTATAGAACCCAGGATTTTGTACATGTTAGACACGCTTTTTCCCATCTGTGCTACAGGCCCAACCCCATTTTGGCAGGAAGTTCTCCTCATTCAGTCTCCCCATTTACCTCTCAGATGTAATTTTGTAACAAAAAAAAAGTTAAAACAAAGGATTCATAGTAATTTTTGTTTTTACAATTCTTGAAAATAAAGTGACCTTTCATGAGAAATTCAATCTTAAGAGAAAATTATTCTTTTATTCTGACTCATAAATCAGTGGGAAGATTTCTGTAGAGTATAAATGTTTGCAAACTCTTTATTTAGTTATGCTTTAACCAAACACCTGGTAAGGATTGCAGTTTATTAATGGCTTGCACAACCTCCAAGTTGGGAAATATAGCTCTGCCGATGATTCGTCATTTGGCAGAGAGTCAAGCCTGACAGCCATTGTTGAATATCTTTTTAACCATAAAGACTGATTCACTGAAAACATTTGAGGTTTTTAACAGACATACCCACCCTCACCCCTTGACCCTGCATTAAATTGCTCAATTATGTTCTTTCAATTTTGAAGTAATCAAAATATAATAAGCTGCATTGCATGCATTGTGTTATCCTTACCTAAATCTATTGTGTGTCTGTGTCTAACTCCTTATTTATATGAATATTATATACAAAAAACTGGGCTGCATGCTACCAGGCTTGGAATGAAAGATGGGACACCATGTCACTCATTTGGGTAAGTCTGGCTAGCCAGTGAGCTTTCCAGCTTCACCTGTCTCCCCCTGACCAGCTACATGACTACAGACACCACCATGCCCAGATCACATTTCTTAAATTTCCACACTATATAATATAAATCACCTTTCTTCCACCATCCAATGATGTGCTTCCTAATTTCTGGTGACATCTCTCTCGATTTTTCCGCTGTAAATTGCTTGCAGTCTTTCTGTCTTAAACCTTTAACCCATAGCCTTCCAAAGTCAACCCCATATGTTGAGTATTTTGATATATGAGCACCTCACTTTTATTAATACATTCTGGGAGTTAGTGTTTAGTACAGAACAGAGAACCTCAAAAATTCTAAGGCTGTATCTCAGAACATTGAGACGTAGGAAATTTGAGTAAAGATTTGCTAAGTATTTTCTGTGCCTTCTAATAATTCCTGAGATCATTCACTGGTATTGACATGGCCAATAGACTGGGAGAGAAGGTACCACATGGACTCACTCACATACATGGCTCAGGGCATCATTCCCTGCACATGGCTTCTCTTGCATGGCTACTTGAGGACAATTGAACTTATACATAGCAGTGAACTTCCCCCACAGCAAGGTGAGCACCCCAAAAGTACCAAAGAAAGGTCTGTTGTCCACATCTGTCTAATGGTTCATTCAAAACAGCTTTCATGGACAAAAAAAGTCTGTTTGCTTAAAATGAACATAAACATAGTTCCTACCTCTCAGTATAGGGAGCAAAAATAGTGTTCACACTTGTAAGATCACAACATAGACCATTGATTCTTGCCAAATTCTACATCAGATGTTTCTCATAAGTTTTGCAGAAAGCTTTGGACTTGAGCTGAGACTGCCCATGCGTCTTTTATTCTGTCAGACGTTGCACTGCTCTCAACCTTCATTTTCCAAATTCTCTTTCATGCATTTCAATTTATTTTCTACTACACACCTCAATGATGAGATATTTTTGATCATGTCTGCCTGATGTACATAAATACACCTGAATATGCTATACATTTTATACATCAACAACCGCATAAATCTGCTCATCTTTAAATGTAATTCTGAACAACAAAAAGATAGTTCCAATAAGACAAATAGAAAACACTGTTAACTATGCTGGTTTAATGGCTTCAGAAGATATTATCTCTAGCTAATACTTCAAAGAGAAAATAAGTACTTTAAGATAACATCTGGGGCTAGAGATGTGGATCAGAGGTTAATGGCATTTACTGCTGTTGCAGAGGACACAGGTTCAGTTCTTAGCTCTCACACAGAGACTCACTACCACTCTATTCCAAGGAGATCTGATTCCATCATGCATACTCACACAGGGTCCTGCACACACATGATGCACATATACTCACACTAACATAAGCATATACCCAGAAGTAAATAAATATTTTTAAAAGATAACTTTCAGAGTTAATAATGATGAATAGAAATGCTTACTTAAGTCAGTAGTTCTCGGCATTTTTAAATTCTAGTGCCATTTTCTTATCAAAATATTACATTGTTGCTGTGATCTTAGAATGAATCTAATAAAGTGACTTTCTTCTCACCATCAAAAGTGTCAACATCATCATTTGTTGCCTGTCAAGATCTGGGTTAACTTTGTTTTCTACTGTATGCAAATTGGTTTAGTTGAAACTAGAATGGGAAGCTACAGAACCATTTAACAAGTGCAGATAAATTTCATGCCCCCTTGTCCTAATCATGGCCTGAGAGTGTGCATGACAGTGCTGCCTACTCAAATCCAGAAACCTACATTTTTCTTGGGAGATGTTTTGTACTCATTGCCTCTCCAACTAATAGATGTTTATTGTTTTAGATGAAAAATATATATGAATACATAATCTAATATTTTCTTGCCACCATGTCATAAGTCATCTGGCATTTCTCCTTAGGGTTCAAGTATAGTAAAAGTAACTGGCATAGGGGACGTGCAGTGAGTACCTATTTGCTTTCTTTAATGACACCAAATGGGTATTCAGTGTCTGTTGAGCAAACAATGAAATTATTCTGTCTGCCACCAAAAGAAAAATGTGGAGACTTTACTCACATGCTGCTGCTCTTCTCTTCAGAAATCGAGTCAAGATGTGGCAGATGATTTGTGTCTTGCTTACTGTTCTATTGCTGTGAAGAGAGCGCATGACCATGGCAACTCTTATAAAGGAAAGCATTTAATAGAGCATGCTTATCATTTCAGAGGTGTTATTCATTACCCTCATGGTAGGGGGCATAGCAGTAAGCAAGCAGACATGGTAACTGAGAGCTCTATATCCAGATCCAAAGGCAACAGGAAAAGAGAGAGAAAGTCTCTAGGCTTGGCTGGGGTCCTTGCAACCTCAAAGTCCATCCCTAGTGACAGTTCCTCACACAAGGCCACACCTCCTAATGCCACTCCCTAAGTGTTCAAATGTATGAGCCTATCAGGGCCATTCTTGTTCAAATCACCACAAAGTATTATTTTCCTCTGAAATGACTTTCCACCAGAAATTTGAAAATTAACATTCTGCGTTAGTGAGAATTCATGTTTTCCATTTCCTCTGCATACTTTCCATTTAGGACTTCATCTTTTACATCTTAGATTTTACCTTTCATAGCAGCCTTGTACGTAACTTAATATTGTTCCACAATTAGCCAATGTGAGTTAGCAAAATCGATATCTTCTTTTGTTCTTTTTAATGAGAGAGCTAAAGTGAAATGTGTTAAAAATTTCTTGCTAAAGGCCACATAGCAAACCAGTAACCATGCTGGGATTAAATTAAAAATTCTGACTCAGGAACATTACCTCTGTTCTTCTGAGCCACTGTGGATTTTGATCTTGGCTTGAAATAGAAGAATCCTTGATGATTTAATGAGTGGACTTTTAAATCAGCAAATAATAGAGCATTTTAAAAATTAAAGCACTTGGCATAGCAAATTTCATAAGAATATGTTTGTCATAAAGGTACTATGAAAAATTTAAGATAACCTGTAACTGAAGAGGTAGATGTGAGTTGATAGTGGAACTCTTGTCTAGCATGCACAGTGTTCTGGGTTTAATCCCCAGAACTTCAAAACAAATGTTTCAGATGGTGAATTTGTGACTTGAGAGATGGATGAGTCAATAGAGTGCTTATTGTGCAAGTATGAGGATCTGAGGTCAGATGTTTTATGCCCAAATAGAAATCCAGACAGAGCAAAGGTCTTCTGTAATCCCCAAGCCTGAGAGATGAAGATAGGAAGACCCCTGAGGCCTATTGGGTAGCCAGTAGCCAAATCAATGACTTCCAAGTATGGTAGAAGACTATCTCAAAGAATTAGGCAAAGAGCATGAAGGAGGAAAACCCTGGTCAGCTCTGACCTCCACAGCCACATGCACACATGTACACATACACGTACATACACACATGACCTCCACAGCCACATACACACATGTACACACACATGTATATACACATATGACCTCCACAGCCACATGCACAAATGTACATATATGTGTACATTAACACATATAAATAAAGTAAATTGTATGATTTTACCAAAGGTTTTTTTAAAGAATGCACTGTGTTTGCTTCAATCTGATTTCTTTGGAACAAAACCAGGAGACAAGCATTTCAAGGTGTTGTGTATTTTTCTTAAGACCTTCCTTTTTGTGGTCGGGGGAAGTACATAGATTGGCTTCCATCTAGGTTGTGTAACCTGGCTAAACCAATATTCCTCAGCCTCCCAATGTCATCAAACCTTGTTGTATTGCTCTGTGGAAAATATTTTTATGACTGGCCACCGAGAGAAAACAAAATGAAGTCAACAAGACTCGCTTTGTTATCTGTTTGCACATATGATTCCCATCTGTGGTTAATATTTATTTATGGAAAATATCGTCTCCACCTAGGCTTTCTGCGAGTTTTGAAATATGATGCTGAGGAGAGTAAGGTCTATGAAATCACAGGTGGCAAGCACCCAAAGTGATGCTGGACTGCCTGCTGAGACTCTCAAGTGCTAGGACGAAATGCTTTAGCTTCTTTCTCTTTCTTCCTCCACTCCTGTCTCTCCTCCTCCCTCCGACCTTTTACCTCTCTTTCTCTTTTTCTTCTACACTGCTGTTCTCTCTCCTCCTTCCTCTTTCCATTTCTTCCTATCCCTCTTCCTTCTATATTTTTGCCTTCTTTCTATCCTGCCCCCTCCCCGCCCTGGCTTAACTCAGATACAGTAAAAATGTATGGATCTGAAATGAGCAACTCAGTGTGATTCACATATGTGTACACCCTTTCGTAAACCTCTATCGTTAGGTCAGAGACTGTTTCTAAGACCCTACCTGTCTCCCCTGTGTTTCTTTCCAATTAATGTTCTCAGAGTTAACTGATAATCTAACTTCTGCTGCCATTGCTTAATTTTGTTTATTAATCTCTTTGGAACCTAGGTTTGTCACTCAGTTTATTCTCCATGAGACTTGTCCATGTTACAGAGTATACCTACAATTTTTGGTTTTTCATTGTTGAACAGTATTCCACTGCATGAATATGTCCTAATGCATCTATCCTCTTGCTAAGAGTTATTCAGTTATTTTCAATAAAGCTATCAGGAATATTCTTCTCTTTGAGTGGAAATCAACACTCATTTTTATATTCAGAAATAGAAATTGATGGGTCTTATGTACATTTAGATTATGTACAGTAAACATACAACCCAGAGTTTTCAAAGGTGTTTGCACTAGTTTATACATTGCTACCAACAAAGCCTCTCCATATTTTGCCAAAACTTGACATTGTCAGTACTTTTTAAATTACCTATTATGCCAAAGTTACAGAACAAGTCATTCATAAATTAAAGGAAGCAGATGAATGAAAGATTCTATCTGAGAAAGTGAGCATTATTGTTACCAGGCTTTTAAGGGGAACACTAGTTGAAAAAAGTGTAACAGTTCTCTGAGGATAATTTTTAGACAAGCCCCTTAGCCTTATCCTGGCTACTAGATAAAGAGACATCCTCTAAAGCCTCAGAATTACATTCTAAGAAATCATCACGCAAGCCAAATTGGTAGTGCTTTCACACATAGAAATTTGTGTACTCACCACTGTTGACATTTTTAAGTATCAAAATCTCAAATGGTAACTGAGAAAACTGGGTTAAATTTCTGGTGTCTGAAATTCAGGCTAAGAGTTGAGATACTCTGAAATCAGGGTTTCCTGAGAAAATCTGAACTTTCTCCTGTACTGATTGGTCTAATGTGTAAATAATTGGCATCCATATGGAAATGAACATATGGGACCAAAAAAAAAATAAGAAAAAAGAAAAGAGTTGTAATTCTGAGGCCAAGAATCTTATAAATTAGTAAAATCGCCAAGCCTAAGTCAGAGAGTAACATGAATGATAAACATTAAACCACAAATAGCATACCCTGAGACTTACTTTCATAAAGTAGAAATGTATTGTCTATATTCAAATAATCAGGAAATTATTTTGTCATCAATAAACACATGGCTCAAGAGCAAGTTCATGGTTCTCCTTCGAAAGCATAGGTTGGTTCTACCACCTCAGAACTCTCTAATTCCTCATTTGTTCCTGGTGTACTTCCTTTTATTAAGTCAAGCTAGACTTCAGAGTCCCAACCTTTGCAGTTGACTCTATTACTTCACTTTGTCTCTTAAGTACACAGTGATTCTTACAAAATTACTCCCTTGGTGATTATTACTTCCTTTTTAATTGGCTGATGGCCACTCTTCTAGGTCCTTCGTGAGTGTCAGGATTCAAGTGTGTACAGATATATAACATCGCATTTCATCTTCATCCTTGTCATACTATTAATATAAGCAAATGCTATTAGTATCCTTTCCTTTCATTATTTTTCTAACATGTAGAAACTTGGGATAAGAGCACCTGACATAATCTTCCAAGTTTCCACATTAACATGTGAGACAAGTAGAATTTAATTCTAAGACATTTTACTCCTAACCTCCTATTCTCTAACTTAAAAAAAAATTAATCACTTTATAGATGCAAAGACTTATCTACAGCATTTACAAAAGTATCCAAGACACTCTTTTCTATTTCCATTTAGAATTGTAGAATTGTAGCCTGATTTGTCCAACAAATTAGGACACTCTATCCTCCACCCTTCCTTTTATCTCTTATTAGTTCAACTGCAACAGTGACCTGGCTAAAATTAGCAAATACTCTTGAATTCTCAGGGTGGCATTAGAGGAGTAGCCAGGCTCACACAAAGCAGGCAGCTGCTGGCTTCAGTGTTACTGTGGACAGATGTGATCAATCATGAGCAAAGCTGAGTACCCAGCCCACAGAGCAGGACTTACAGGTGGGCGCTTGACAGGGATTATGGTCTATTTTAGAGATTATTCACTAGCACATTTTCCCCAAACTCATATGTAATCCTGCAATCATCTCTGTTTTAAGTGGCTTGTAAGCACTACTGGTATCAATATCTTTTGTGAAGAAAAGAAGCAAGGAACGATCAAGAAGACTTTGCTTTGCTCAAGGTTTTTGTTTGCAGAGGTCACATGGAACCATGTGAAGACAATGTTTCTGGATCCGATTGTCTTGGCAGATACCAGCTCCAATCTGCCATGGTTGACCTTTATGAGCACAGAGACTCATACCTCCCCAGAACACACTCTACATATGCTACTACTCATTGTTTTTTGCCAGAAGAAAAATGGGACGAGAGATTTCTAAGGGATCGGTGATATTCTATAGATGAAAGGGCCAGGTTTTATGCACACAGGAGATACTCCCTGGCCTTTGACCTTTCTGGCTTGTTCAATGTCACAGTGTTCTTTGAAGCCTTGACCCCTGGGCACGTTGCCAGTGTGGTTATTAGACATGACTGGCATACTGAGTTAGAAAATATTCACCTATCCTCTGTCACCTTGATCTGTCAGGGGGATTTTATCATTTGCCTTGCTTCTGTGTCTTACATATTTCCCTGTGATATTTTGATCTATGAGAACTTGCCTTTGATTAAGGTTTCTGCTCCTTAAGTGTTCACTTTTCATTTCTCTATTAAGATTAGAGATACCTCGGGTGACCCATCTTCTCTGGCATATTAAATCTGGGTGTCAGATACATGTGCTCTCTTTGATAGATGACTAATAAGCCTTTCCGATGTCTAATTTTGTGGGTTTTGTAATGCTGAATTATTTCTTCTCTCACCCTTCGTCTCCTATGACTTCCATATGCTGCATAGGGTTTCATAATTAAATAGAATAAACTGTTTAGAACTTCATCTTGAAAACATATGTTGTTTCACATCAAAAGACAAAACAAGTAGAGTTTTATCAATCAGAAGTATAATTTACAAAAAAGAAATAAAGAAAATGTAAATCCAGCTCAAGAAAAACTTATTTAAAAGTTAGACTGAGAGACCATGAGGGCGCATTTCTATGTGGCAAAGAGATATTCTGCAAATGGAATTTCAAGGTCAAATGCAGAAGCACATTTGATGGGCATGTGATCAGTCTCCATATCCTCAGAAAAGTGTGTGTTCACAACAACTGATCTCATGGCATACCGTAATTAAAACGTGAGTTCTTATAGACCTAATTTGCGTGTATTCATGTGTTTTAAATGTTTTCAAATTTTAGATAAGGCCCAGAACAGTAATAGTCCAATGCGGAAATAATACAGTAATACATAGGATTCAAAACAAAATGAACAGGAAGACCACTGCCTTGCTGTTAATATAACCTGAATAAAATGTTAGGAATTCTAGTTTTTAATGATACCTTATTAATTTCTATAAATGGGGAAGGGTGCTGGGAGTTTTCCCTTCAAACACTTACATTCTTTCTGTTAGAGGCAAATTATAGCAATGGCCAAGCTGCCTTGAAAGCAGGTGGTGTGCCACTGTAAAATCCAACCAAACAAACAAAATTTGATGTTCCATTAGAGATTTATGATTTCAGACACAACAATTTTGTAAAGTCATGCCAAAGATGCTGTGTCCTCTTTCTTCAGTTTAGACACATTGCAAAGCTACCTTTCCCTGTAATAGTGGAGTTGTAACATTTGACATCTTTATGCAGAGGACTTAATTTAACCAATATAGTTTTCATTGAGCTCAAGCAGTTGATGTTATAGTGGCAATACATTTATCAGTTATAAGATGTTTTCTCAATCTCAGTTCTGTTTTTAGCAGCTGATCAGTATTCATTGGAACAAGGCTTTCCTTTGACAGGTCGGTCTCCTGGCTTGTGAGGGTATGTGTTCTAACAGCCACACCAGGGTGCAGCGTGTGTTGATTTACAGATTTTGTAGCTGAAGAGGCATGTGTTCTGCTATGCTCCATTGCACTGCATACAAAGGAAGGCATTTCCTTTGTAAAAGCAAGCTTGTTTCAATTGTGGAGACAATGCAGGTTTTGCAAGGGACAGAGGGCAGTGCTACATCTCCATGCCACTTTGAAACATGTGACTTTTATTTATATCCAAGTGTCTCCTGATGGAAAGAAACTCATTATACAAAAACTGAAGATTTACCAAACGAGAAATCAACAAGTTGGCTGTTTATGTTACTCTATAGACTATGAAAAATTTTCTTACTCGAAAAAATGTTCATTTTAGTAGAGTGGTTAAAAGAATATAACTGGACATTGGATGGTCCTGCAGCTGACCCCAAAACATTAATTACTCTGGCTAGGAAGTCTGTCTTTAGTCTTCACTCTGTGAGCTTAACTTTTGCGTCTAGAAAGTGAGAGCAAAGTAATTGTGCCCATGTATGAGAACTCGGTGGGCTAATTAATGTCAAGCATTATTATCTCAAGACCTGGAAAAGAAAAAAACTCTCAGTGAAATGCATTTTATTTAAGTACTTATGTGTATGTGGAAATATGTATATATTCACATGTTTATGTACATATTTATGACTTATGTAGTGCACAAGTACATCCTGCACTGCAATTATATAGTACTCAAAATGTTTGATGGAAAATGAGCTACACTTATAAAATCAATTGAGGATGTACACTTAGAATTTTTACCAGCTTTGTCTGACTAATTATGTATTAGCAAGGCCACTATTCAAATTCATTTTCATTCATTGCACACACAGCTACTAACTGTAGAGGCAGATAACCTAGAAACATGCTTAATGGTACCACAGAACCATATGGTCTGTCTTGAAAGCACCACAGACAATACAAACATTTGTGTTAGAGAATCAATTGATGCCTCTCTACTCCATAAACCCCAGTCAGGGTGTGGCTTCCCTAGGAAACAGACTCAGAACAGATGTCTTAGTTACTCTTCTGTTGCTGTGAAGAGACCCCCATGACCAAGAGACATCAAGAAAGGCAATCTTTCTTATAAAAGAAAGTATTTAATTGAGGGCTTGATTAAATTGATTAATTAAATTGAGCATTTAATTGTCAGAGGGTTAGTTCATCACTATCATAGCAAGAACTAAATAGACATGGTGTTGGAACAATACCAAACAGAATTATATCTTGATCTACTGGCAGCAGGAAGAGAGAGAGAAAGAGAGAAAGAGAAAGAGAGAGAAAGAGAGAAAGAGAAAGAGAGAGAGAGAGAGAGAGAGAGAGAGAGAGAGAGAGAGAGAGAGAGAGAAATGACTAACCCTGGTTTGGACTTTTGAAACTTCAAAGCCTACCCTCAGAGATATATCACTTCTAAGGCCACACCCCCTTCAACAAGGCCACAACTTCTAATTTTTTCCTAAACAGTTGGGGAATGAACCATGGGGATGAACCATGCAAATATATGAGTGTATAGGAGCTGTTCTCATTCAAATCACAATAACCAAGATTCTCATGCTAATATAAGGTATATCTGTTACTTTTTGCATTACTGTGACAAAATAACCAGGCCAAAAGCAACCTAAAGAAGGTTTTATCTTGCTTTACAGTTTCAGGGTACATTCTATCTATCATGATGGAGAAAGCATGGTAGCAGGGGCCTGAGCCAGCTTGTCGTATTGCAATGACAGTCAAGAAGCAAAGAATAATGAACGGTGGGCTTTCCTATATCAGTTAACCTAAAAACTTCTCAGGGATATATCCAGAATTTATGTAGAAAATGGTTCGAGATTCTGTCAAGTTGACACTCGGTATAAACCATCACATAGAGTATGCATGTACTCGGCACCTATGAGGAAGTTGATATAAGCAAAATGGAGCAGAGGAAAGAGCCAGGGTCAGACACAGGAGGACCTCAGTCATCCTCTTGAAGAGATCTGGAGCTCGAATTATGTGAAGTTTCATGGGGTAAAGAAATGCCAGCAGAGTCATTGGTATAAGCATTACGTGTTACCTGTGTTGATTTGAAGACAACTTGCATGCTTCATCCAGCATGCTGCTAGGTCACTGCCTCTACTGTCAGTAAGAATTCCTCTTTGCAGAGAATAATAATGAATTTGAACAGTTGCTTTAGCAGTACTCTGTAAGCAAGACAGAACTTTAAAACTCTGTGCGTACTGGATAGAGTACCAGGAAGGCTGGGCCGGTACCTTTTTCTGCACATATCACTAGATTCAGGCTATTCTCAGGAAAAGGGGTTTGACCTTGGTAAAGGTGACTTTTCTTAGTGGAAGAACCTTACAAGGATGACTGGCAGGTGGGAAGACACTGCTGAGGAAGCAGCTGGGAACTTCCTTAGTCCAGAGGAAGCTATGTGTCACAGCATGAGGTCCACGAGCAATCAGTAGCACCAATTATTGTCGGAAAGTGTTGGTCTCGGTTATCTGATTTCTTTCCTCTGGTTTTGCTCCTTCCACTGTCTTCTACTCTTTCCTTATCTATTTGTTCCCTCCGTGTCTACAGCTTTATTGAAATACAGCTGGTACCCAATGAAGCACACGTGCATTACACATAGCATGTGTTGATTTCTTCCTGTGAATATCCCTGCTAAACCACCAGCAGCATCAATTTAATATCTATGGCTAGCACTTACAAAGTGTCTTTGTTTCCTTTTGGTACATTAACTTCTCTGTAACCCAACTCTCTCAGCATTACTGGGCTACTTCGTCCTGTAAAGTTTTGACTTTTTAGAATTGTACTGGAATAGAATTGATGGTAGTCTGAGAAGGGCTAGAAGTAAAAAGACACAAGAAGATCCTTTGTTTTCAAAGCCTCTCTTTGTGCAGAGAAAGGCTGGAAGCTGAGGAGGTTAGAGAAGGTAAGCTTTGGAATTGGAAAGCTAATCACTTGGAATCCTATCATTCCTTACCATCTTTGTGATATTAACCATATTATCTAAATTATCAGACCCTATTTTACTCATTTTGAGGGTGAGGATAATAATTGAATCAAGTCAGAAGACAACCACAAAGATTACATAAAAAAAAATGAAAAATTGCTGGCAGCTACACCCAGCCTATCATAATTACTTTATAAACTATTGTTTATGATGACAGGAGCTTTTGTATTAACCATAGTGGTGTCAAAAGTTTAAGGATCTATTTCTATGGAACACTTTCACTTTTTTCTATTGGGCCAAATGAAAAAATGTCTCACCTGAGAAAAAGCTGTTGCATTGTGACTGGACACAGGAGATTCTAATACACAATCCACAAATTCCGAGTTTCTGTCTCTCTAGGACCTAAAACCTCAAGATATGCTGTACTGACTCACCATGCTAGATTCACCGATATTCAATAAAGGGTCGGTTTTTGAAATATACTCCTATTGTCTCATTCATTCACATTTCTCTCCAGTAACTCCTCAAGAATATCCTAGTAGGCCTGCATCTCTATATTCAGCCAATAATTGTGTTCTTCAGAGTATAACAGGACCTCTTCTCATTTAACACTCAGTTTCTTCTTGCTTGTGAGTTCAGATGCCAACTTTACATAGTTATGTCACCCAAACAAAATCCCCAGAGCTGCCTTCTCTTTGGAGCACCGTTCTACATAACTTCATGTCCACTCTACCTCTCTGTTGACCATGTCATAGACAAGGGTTATTCATGTTAGACATTCAAACCAACATGACTGCTATTTGCTCCCATACCTGTTCAGTCACTCCTTCCCATGTCAGCAGATAGTTTTTGGCTTTTAACCAGATCTCCAAACAGATCACAAGTGACAGCCCCTCAATCAGGTCCTTCATCTTTGATTAGTCATTCTAGTTCTACATACATTCTTTTCTTCTTTATGCTCATCTTCCTATCAGCACCACTTCTTATAGACCCCATCTTGATCTATGAGCTCAGCAAAAATTCCTATTTTCCAGCTAGTTTTGTTTACTTCTTGTCATTACTTATGTCCTTCATGGAGATTATTCCCAGAGAGAATTTTGAGTATAAATGTCATCATATCACTGTGGTGATATATTGTATATTTAATAAAAATATTCTGGAATATCAGAGGACAGATGCACTCACAGAAACAAGCCATAAAGGTCAGGGAGTAGTGACTTATGTCTTTAATCCCATCACTCAGGAGGCAGAGAGTTTCTATATCTCTGTGGGTTCAAGACCAAACAGAGCCAGGTAGTGATAGAACACACCTTTCATCCTAGCACTTGATGAAATTGATTCAGGAATTGAAATAGCTGGGTCACGAAATAGACATAAGGCAGGAGAAGGCAGAAATTCTCTTCTTTGCCTGTGCACCCAGTCAGTCTGGGGACATGAGATAGGGCCTACCCCATTCGGCTTGAGGAGTTGACTGGGTGAGAATTGGCTGTGGTTTGTTCCCTGTCTCTCTGATATTTCAGCTTTTTCCCATTATCTGGCTCTTACTATAATACTAAATAGAATTTATGCAATATGTCACTTTCATACTAAAAACTCTATGTTGATTCTTCAGTACAATTATTTACTGTAAAGTGAATAACAAGACCCTTCATCTGCCTCCAAGACCGTGAATCATCTTGTTTTAGCTAGTTCTCCACCCTTATCTCAAATACAAGGCCTTCTCAACTTTCATGTGTCAGGCTCACTGGATTCCTTGCTTTAATATGAAGCCTGTATTCCAAGACTATTTGCTCTATTTCCTAAGGTAGGTGAAAGGCGCTTCCTTCAAATTTTCTTTTGCCACTTCATATTCCTCATATTATATTGCTTATATTAGTCTTATGAACAGCACTATATTCTTTTCTGTTGTGAAATGATGTCTTTCTCGAATGGTGTTTTATTGTTTTCCTGGTGAAACTGTAATATGGGCATGGATTGTATACTGGGCCCTTACTCAGCCTCTGACCTAATATTTGACACATTCATTTTTAAATGGGTAGTAGGTAATTAAGCAGCTGAAGCATTCCTAATAGTGGCATCTTGGGTCCAGTCTTTATTCTGACATATACTCATCATGTAGCTTTTGAACAGTTCCTTTCACTTTTTTCTTGCCTGCTTTCGGGATGATATAGAAATATCACAGAGCCATTCATTTGCTCAGAAAAACTTGAAGGGATACCCATCAACAGCTGAGCACTGGAGTTACTTCATCAGGAGCCCAAAGATGAAAAGAAAACATGGGCATGTGAATAAATTGTCTAGTGATGAAATAGTAAATGTGACAGCAAAACCTATATAAGGCATACTGTTACACAATATTTAATTTGAGATAAACATATCGAGTCAGGCAATAGGCCAGACATTTAAATTTCTAAATATATTTTATATAATTTATTATATAAAGTATAATAATACTTTATTATACTTTAACCTAAGAACCCCAAGGCAATTAAAGCCAATCTTATTTTACAGATGTGGAAATTGTGACTCAGCAGCATTTAGTAAATTATTCATGTTCATAGAGCCAGTCTGTGTAGGCATCATGCTTAATGCCCAGGCTCCCGGCTTTAAACTCGGATCTCTGCAGACACAGCGGGAAACAGAATTAGACACAAAAGTGACAATACTATCTAAAATGAAATTAAAAGAAAGAGATGCAGTATCACAGAAACACTAGAGTCAGTGTCCTAGGACAAACTGTAAGGTCCTCCAACTTCAAAGAATTTCAAAGCACTGTTCTAAATGACACTCCACTCTCTGTGACTACAAACAAGTAAGGTGAGCATTATAATTTGTAAGAAGCTCATGCTGTAATGATCAGAAATAAACAATGACAAAAAATGAACTCAAAATAAGTTGAATAAAAGAGGAAGTTGTGAAAAATGGAGGTTTGAGTATAATTTCAACTTGGATTTGACTTTTTAAATCTGAAATTTAATTAATTAATTATTCTGCTAGCCATAATTAAACTTCACTTGTCTTCCATTGCTCTGCCATTTACGAGGTCCTTCACGTTATGTCCCAACTGAAATGCTCTATTGTGTGCATTGAGATGTCCAAGATCAAACTCGGGAAGATCTTACTTGAACTAAATTGGTGTTCCCGTCCTGCTGTTTGTACACTTTCTTTTTTAACTGTGTACATTTCCAGCAGCAGCATTTCTCTCTCCTGTGAAACAGAGGTTAGAAATCTAACCTAGGGTAGTCCTGTGGATGAAAGTGGTATAAATAGTTTAGAAAGTCTCTGGTGCAGCATTCTCTGTTGCTTGCCTCCTGTCCACATAAGTCCTATGACTGAATTCTGAGGCCACCTGATGTTTGGATTGGTATTTTCAGAAGCAGCTGGTTAACTGTAAACAGGGCTAACTTTGTCCTCCATCAGATATTTATCAAGAATTTGGAGACATTTTTAATTGGCATGGGTGGGAAGACATCATTAGATGAAATTCCAGAGATTTTGTACAGAGCATTGTAAAATATACAAACAAGACAATCACCCTACAGTCACAGTGGTACCCAGCACCAAGGGTTTACAGTGCTACATATCATGATGTCTTTTTGAGATTTTACATGTTTAAAAGAATAGATTTTGTTTCTCCTTGTTCAGCCTTGCTTCTTGTGAACAGTGTCCAGGTATCCTATCTTTCAGATGTCTGCCATAGTCTGGGTGTGACTTACATAGCTCCCCTTCCAGTTTTTTCCTTTTCTTGGGTAAACTTTTTGGAGGAAGCAACAAGACTTTATTCTGATGTCCAAAGTGATTCCTTGCCAGCACAACAGTGTGGGAGAAGGTAGAATATCATTCCGTTGTCAGGTGGAGAAACTGAAGCCTGGAAAGAAATGTTGAAGCAATGGCTCCATAGCTAATTGAGAAATCTAGTCCTCCAAACTTTTTGTTAAAGTTTAGTAGAAGGTTTCATGCTCTCCACAGTCCTCAATGCCAGGTTTTTTCACTCAGTGGTTCCTTACTACTGATTGATGGCCTCATATAAGCTCTGTGAAAGCCAGAACACTTAACATTTATTTCTCCTGTTGTATACACATGAAATTAGACCACCAGTCACTTACTAATCCTAATACTGATAAAATTTTGAGTATGTAGAAAGGTAAGGAGAACTTCACAGGTAACTTAGTCAATAAAGTTTTGCCTTAAAAGTGTGAGGAATTGAGTGCAATACTAAGAAAGAATCCATATTTAAGTAATAATAAAAACTGGACATTTTACTAATAATTACTGCACTGGGAATTCAAAGACAAGCAAATTCTTGGCACTTTCTGAGTGTCTAGTCTAGTTGATGAGTTCCAGGGCAATATTAAAACTTGACTCTAGAATTTTTAAAAAGGGTGACCATCATCTGAGAAAGGACTGAGGAGGATGCTCTCTGACCTTAACATGCACATACATTCAAATCACCCTGCACACAAATACATTTCTCACACACAAACATGCATATACACACATTTGAATCATCTCTGCACACACACATACATCACACACGCAAATATGTACATACATACATTTGAGTCACCCCTGCACACACATATGCATCTCTCACACACACAGACATGCACATAAATATATTTGAATCACACACACATATACATCTCACATACACAAACATGCACATACAGAATTATAAAATAAAAGAAATCTCCCCATTTTAAAAATAAAGTCGAAGTTAACTTACAACCATAGTTTAAATGTGACTTTGGCCGTCGGTACTATTTCAAGTTAATTCATATGTTGAACTCAACATGCCCTATACCTATTCTTTTCAATATACAAAAATTATGTGTTTGTCTATTGTAGCTATAACTATGAGCAGAACATTGAGGAGGAGGAAATACTTGTCAATAGGCATCTCACATGCTTCTTGATAATTTTAAAACATACAGAATATGCAAGGCATTGTTCACCTGGTGACATTTGATCAACAAAGATTGTCATGATGCAGATAAATGCTGAATAATAAAAGGAAATGTGCTGCAAGGCATAGTTTACCCATCAAAAGCAGAAGGACCTTCAAGGCTGTTTATTGTAAGAATCATCTTCACCTATAGCCTCCATTAGGATGCTATGAGACTTCTCTGCTTAAAAAAAAAAAAAAACTGTTTTGACTACTCTAAAGTACAAGAGAGATTATTACTGTATCTTCTCAGAGACTTAAACAACCTCCCTAAAAATGTTTTAAGGGATTTTTGTTGTTCTTTCTTTTATTTTTTATTTTTATTTATTTATTATGACTAAAGTCATATTTTTTAGTTGTGTATATCCTTGTTCAAGCTCCCTTCCCCCTCCGACCCTTTTCACTCACTCTCTCTTCTCCGTATCATTTTATCTCCCACCCAGCAAAGGCAGGAGGTCCCAAGGTGGCTTAGCTCAGCATCCACTACTGGCAGATCCGCTTTCCTCACCCCAGCATCAAGACTGGATCAGGTGTTCCTCTAGAGGGAGTGGGATCCAAAGTGCCAGTCCAAGGTGTTTCAGATCCCAACCTGTTCAGTGTTTGTGGTTTGCAGCTTGGACATACTTTGCATTTTCCTTTTTTATTTAGAGTCCACTAAGAGTGAGTATATCCTCTGCTTATCTTTCTGGGTTTGTGATACCTTGCTCAGGATGATATTCTCCAAATCCATCCACTTGCCTGCAAATTTTAGGATATCAATTTTTTCTTACTGCTGAGTAGTACTCCATTGTGTAGATGTACCACTGGTGTTATATTTAGGAAGTACTCACCTGTGCCAATTTGTTGGAGTGTATTTCCCACTTTCTTTTCTATCAAGTTCAGTGTGGGTGGGTTTATGTTGAGGTCTTTGATCCACTTGGATTCAAGTTTTGTGCAGGGTGATAGGCTTTGATCTATTTGCATTTTTCTACACACTACCATCCAGCTATGCCAACACCATGTTAAAGATACTATCTTTATTCCAGTGAATATTTTGGGCTTCTTTGTCAAAGATCAGGTGTTCATAGGTTTTTGGGTTAATGTCTGGATCCTCAATTCAATTCCATTGGTCCACAAGTCTGTTTTTATGCCAGTACCAGGCTGTTTTTATTACTGTAGCTCTATAGTATAGCTTGAAGTCAGGGATGGTGATGCCTCCTCAGGTTCTTTTGTTGAGCAAAATTGTTTTGGCAATCCTGGTTTTCCTATTATTCCAAATGAAATTGAGTATTGATATTTCAAGGTCCAAAAAATATTGTGTTGGGATTTTGATGGGCAGTGCATTGAATCTGTAGATTACTTTTGGTAGAATTGCTATTTTTTACTATGTTGATCTTACCTATTCAGGAACATGGGAGGACTTTCCATTTTCTGATATCCTCTTCAATTTCTTTCTTTGATGATTTAAAGTTTTTGTCAAATAAATCTGTGACTTCTTTGGTTATAGTCCAAGGTATTTAATGCTATTTGCAGCTATTATAAAGGGTGATGTTTCCCTTATTTCTTTTTCAGCCCTTTTCTTTAGTGTATAGGAGGGCTACTTGTATCCTGCTACATTGCTGAAGGTATTTATCAGGTATAGAAGTTCCCTGGTAGAACTTTATGGGTCACTTATGTATACAATCATATCATCTGCAAATAGAGGTAGTTTTACTTCTACATTTCCAATTTGTATCCCCTTAATCTCCTTTCATTCTCTTATTGCTTTAGCTAACACTTCCAGAACTATATTGAACAGATAAGTGGAGAGAGGACATCCTTGTCTAGCTCCGGATTTTAGTGGGATTGCTTTGAGCTTTTTCCCATTAAATTTGATATTGGCTGTAGGCTTCTTGTAAATCACCTTTATTATATTCAGATATTTTCCCAGTATTCTTGATCTCTCCAGGACTTTTATCATAAAGGAGTGTTGGATTTTGTCAAAGGCTTTTTCAACATCTAAGGATATGATCATGTGGTTTTCTTTCCTTCAGTTTGTTTATATGAAGGATGACATTTATGGTTTTTCATATGTTGAACCAGCCCTGCATTTCTGGGATGAAGCCTACTTGGTCATGGTGGATGATATTTTTTTATATATTGTTGTATACGGTTTGCCAAAATTTTGTTGAGAATTTTAGCATCAATATTCATGAGGGAAATTGGTCTGTAATTCTTCTTTGTTGTGTCTTTGAGTGGCTTGGGTATTAGGGTAATTGTGGCCTCATAAAAAGAATTTGGCAATATTCCTTCAGTTTCTACTGTGTGAAACAGTTTGAGGAGTAATGGAAGTAATTCTTTTTAAATGTCTGGTAGAATTCTGACTTGAAATCAGAAGAGACCATCTGGATCTGGGCTTTTTTTACTTGGGAGACTTTTAATGACAGCTTCAATTTCCTTTAGGCTTAAAGGTCTATTTAGGTAATTAATCTGATTTTCATTTAGTTTTAGTAAATGGTACCTGTCCAATAAGTTGTCTATTTTTTCTAGGTTTTCTATTTTTGTGGAGTATAGATTTTCAAAATATGACCTGATAATTCTCTGGATTTCCTGGGGGTCTGTTGTTATGTCCCCCTTCTCATTTCTGATTTTGTTGATTTGGATACCCTCTCTCTGCTTTTTGGTTAGTTTGGATAAGAGCTTATCTATCTTGTTGACTTTCTCAAAGAACCAACTCTTTGAATCATTGATTCTTTTTACTGTTCTTTTTGTTTCTGTTTTATTGATTTCAGCTCTAAGCTTGATTATTTCCTGCCATCTACTCCTTCTAGGTTAATTTGCTTCTAATTGTTCTAAGGCTTTCAGCTGTGCCATTAGTTCTCTAGTGTGGGATTTCTCTAGTTTTTTCATATAAGCATCTAGTGCTATGAATTGTCCTCTTAAGACTGCTTTCATTGAGCCACATAAGTTTAGGAACATTGTGGATTCATTTTTGTTCAATTCTAGGAAGACTTTGATTTCTTTCCTAATTTCTTCCTTGACCCAGAGGTTGTTCAGTTGAGTGATGTTGAGTTTCCATGTGTTAGTAGGGTTTCTGTGATTTTTGATACTGTTGAACTCTAATTTTAGGCCCTGGTGGTCCGATATAATGCAAGGAATTATTTCCATTTTTTTGTATCTATTGGTATTTGCTTTATGACCAATTATGTGGTCAGTTTTAGAGAAAGCTCCATGTGGTTCTTAGAAATATGTATATTCCTTTGCATTTGGGTGGAAACTTCTATAAATATCTATTAAATCCATTTGCATCATAATGTCTGTTAGATTCCTTATTTCTCTGCTGAGTCTCTGTCTGATTGACCTATCCAAGGGTGAAAGTGGTGTCTTGAAGTCTCCTACTATTAGGGTGTAAGAACTGATGTGGGATTTGAGCTTTAGTAATGTTTCTTTTGCATAGATAGGTGCCCTTGTATTAGGGTCATAAATATTCAGGATTGAAATCTCCTCTTGACCAATTTTTCCTGTGATGAATAAGTGATGTCCATCTTGGTCTCTTTTAATTGACTTTAGTTTTAAGTCTACTTTATTAGATATTATGATGGCAACACCAGCTTTGTTCTTAGGGTCATTTGATTAGAAAATCTTTTCCCAACCCTTTACTCTGAGCCTGTGTCTGTCTTTGTGGTTGAGGTGTGTTTCTTGTATGCAGCAGAAGGATGGTTTCTGTTTTTGTATCCATCTTGTTAGTGTGTGTCTTTTTATAGGTGAGTTGAGTCCATTGATATTAAGGGATATTAGTTACCACTGATTGATAATTCCTGCTATTTTTGGTGATAGCTTGTATATATTTCCTTTCTCTGGGCTTTTCTTTTGTGGTATTATTGTTTGTGGTTTCATGGATGTATCTGGGATCCTTAGTTTGGAGTTTTCCCTCTAATGCTTTCTGGAGGGCTGGATTGGTAGATACGCATTGTTTTACTCTGATTCTGTCATGATATATCTTGACATCTATGGCGATTGATAATTTTGTTGGGTATAGTAGTCTAGGTTGGCATCTATGGGATTGATAATTTTGCTGGGTATAGTAGTCTATCTAGGTTGGCAGCCATGCTCTTTTACTGTCTGTATAACTTGTAACCAAGCTCTTCTTGCTTTCATTGTTTCCATTGAATAGTCAGGAGTTATTCTGATGGGTCTGCCTTCATAGGCAAGTTGGCCCTTTTAGTTTGCAGCTCTTAAAATTTTTTCTTTGTTCTGTATGTTTTGTAGCTTGATTATTATGTGACACGCATACTTTTTTGGAGGGTCATATCTATTTTAGTGTTCTGTAAGCTTCTTGTATCTTTATACAAGAAGGTTGGGAAAGTTTTCTTATAAGATTTTATTGAATACATTATCTGTGCCTTTGAGCTGATATTCTTCTCCTTCTTCTATTCCTATGATTCTCAGGTTAGATCTTTTCATGGTGTCCCAAATTTCCTGAACATTTTGTGTTATATGTTTTTTTATTTTAGTGTTTTCTTTGATTGATGTATCTATTTTCACTACTGAATCTTCACAATTAGTCAGCTCCTAGTCAGTTGTTGTAAGAGGGCTTGTGTGTCTTCTGTCTCCTCTAAGCAAGGGGTCTGCTCTATCTCTGACTCTGCTATGGCCATGAGTCTGAATTTCAAAGACCTCAGTCCTTCTTTGATGATATAGTTTGCCCTGGAGGTGGGACCCAGCCATGCAAGGTCCCTTCTTTTAGGGGTCGCTGGAGGAGACCTTCACAGCTAAAGCCTAGCTCCTGTCTGCTAGGGAGAGTCTGAGATCAGAGATTAGACCCTAGGGATTGACCCTGGTCCCAGAGAGGGACCCTCTGGATGGGTGGTCCAGGTGCTGGAATCTACTCACCTCTGACTCTGCTCTGGACCGGGGGTCTTGGAATTTTTAAAAATAATTTTTGGAAATGATTTGGTAACAGCAATTAGCAAAAAAAATTCGATTTTGAGAGACTAAAAATAACAGAACCATGTTTTTACTCCATTTGAAAGGTATTATAAGTAGTTTCTTCCTGAATTTATATTTTAAATTAGAATTAATATTATTCCAATTCCTTCCTATTAACATCATCAGCACCTGAGTATAGTCAGCCAAAATGTAGGCTGTCTAAAACAGGCTTTCTACCTAAGACTAGTTTTAAAAAATCAATGTGCAGTTTCTATAAGCCCAGTAAATTACTAGCAGTAATCATAGTGCAAATTTCCATTAACCCTTTTCTTCTTCATCCCCAAAGTAGGGCATGGAATCAGATGCCACTCATTCCGAGTTTCACCAAATGAAGGACCAGGCTGGGTAGTGGACCATGGTCTTAGATAGAAGTGAGAGGAGATATATTGGTCTTGCCTTCTTGCTAGGGAATGAGGTAATTTGTTGGCTGACCTTCATTGTACCAGGAAATCTTGATATACTTTTTGTAAGGCATGATAAAGGGGTACATTGGACAGTCCTTGCCATCGAAAGTCAAATGGAGTATATATGCATGTGACGTACTATAGCACAAGATGACTGGGGACAGAAGTAAGTGAAAGTATCTACAGGAATATTGGCTGACCTTTGTGTCCTTGCTTTTGCTGGTACTAGGGGACTTGTTGTCCCCTTTAAGAAATTAGGAAGATTGGGTTGTAAAGTTAGGAAGATGAATTTGCTATGTATTGTAAAACAATAAGAAAAAAATCCTAAAGGCCCTTAACTACTCTTGGATCAGTGAATTGTTAATTTAGAATGAGCTGCACAGAATGCAGTGGCAAAGCCCAGACCCTATTTCTATAATCAACTGAAGCCCTTAGAGACAAAGCCACTAGAATTCTTTTCCATGGGGGAAAATGGGTCTTAAGGAGGGAAAGTAATAGAGGGTAAGATATTGAAAGTGTCAAGTTGTATGTCAATATATGACCACATACATGATTTATTTGGTTCTGGTAGTGTGAAAAACATAGGTAAATTTTAAGCTGGTAGATTTCATAAAACTTGTGAATTTTCAGTTATTTGTAACTTAAAACAGAAGCAGTAGCAATAATTGGCCCATATTCTAACTGTACTTTTACAGAACAAAAAAAAAGTGGATTAAAATTGTCTGTTTCAGGAGAAAAATCAAACTGTGCAGCCCAACTAATTTCAATGGTCCCTTGGAGCAGTTTTGCTCACACAATTACATTATCTTGACAATCAAAGCATTTGAATTTGTGACCTCTCTAGTAATTGGATAAGGAGGACAGAACCCTCTGGGCACATGAAGCAGACGAAAGTATATGGTCAAATTTAAGGTGAATTCCAGATGCATTCTAAGGAATAATAATTAAAAGGCCAATATCTTCCAATGACTAAGTTGTATAAAAACCAGAGCACTGTCATTTTTATTCACCTATACATGATGTCATTTAGTCAGAAGGGAATGGGGACTCAGTGGCCGTTTAGCTGACAGTGACACACAAAATATAACCTGCCACTCACCATTCTAGCAGCTCAGCTCCCTGCCCTCATCATATATTGACTTTTGTAACTGAGAAACTCAGGGTGTCTGACCTCAGGCAAGGCTACATTGGAAAAATCAAATAACATTGTCTTCATCGCTCCTCTGCCTGCTTCCTCTCAGTCTCCTGTTTCTTTCCTACTTTCTCGGCTTCGCTCACTGTTGATTTAATTCCCTAGCTAATTCTCTGCATATGACAGCAAAGACAGCCACTAAATCTAGTATTATACTCTACCTTAGGAGATGGTCTAAGAAAAAAAAAAAGAGAACTTTCCTCTTAGCAACAATTCCAGTAAGGAACTTATATTTGCTCTGTCTCCGTAACCCCCATACAACATTAACCTAGCAAACATTTATTTAGTACCAGAATGGAGTCACACTCTGGTTAGGGTTGTGACGACATCAGTGAAACCCTGTGTTCACTGAGCCTGCACTGTGTCAAGGTGTAGGAAGGAAATGGGAAATAAAAATAAATACAATAAGCAAGAAAGTGATATTTTTCTCAAGGGCTGAAAAATACTACAGGGGGATTCTTTTTTAATTGTCAAAAGTTTCCCCAGAGGAGAAAGAGCAGCTCCCAAAATCCGAAAGAGAAGCTCTTTTCCAGCCATAGCTAGAAAAGCCGTAGAGACGAAACCAATGGAGGTGTTAATGATCCTGATTGCACTTGTAACTGCACAGACATCACTTCTTCCACCCCATATCTTCTCTTTTATTACAGGAGGGAAAAGGGGAAAAGACTGAGGCCAAGAGTTTCCAGAGAGGCACAGAGGACACACATATGCATTCCTTCCTTCCTTCCTTCCTTCCTTCCTTCCTTCCTTCCTTCCTTCCTTTCTTCCTTTCTTCCTTCCTTCCTTTCTCATTCTTCATATCCATCAATGGAGAGCTTCTCAACATTCCTTTCTGTTTCTTGGAGCCTATTTCCTATGCCTTGAATTTCTTCTCTCTTCTATTCACCTTAATGATTATGCCCTTTGCTCAAAGTCCCCTGAAATAAGGTGCCAGATGCATGGGATTAAAAAAAAATGCTTTCTCACTGATGTGAAATTTCTCTTTCACTGTCTTTCTAGTTCTTTGCAGAGGACTAAATTTAACCCATGATACACCGGTAGTCTGTGATAAATGAATAGATGGATCTATTGAACAGCAGCTATCAAAGCCACATTCTGCCATCCTTTATCACTCTCCATTGCATGGTCGTATTGTGTTCATGGTCCCCTTTTTTCTTAAGCCCTCAGACCTGGTGACCATGAGCCTCTGACTCATCAGCCTGAGTCCCTATGCAAGGACCAGCAGAAACGGGCTTGGTGAGTGTTTTAGTTACTTTTCTGTCTTTGTGACAAAACACTATGAACAAAGCAGCTTTATAGAAAGAAGAGTTTGTTTGGGGCTTATCATTCCAGATGGAAGAGTCCATCACCATCATGTCAGGAAAGAGTGTTAACAAGCAGGCAGAGTAGCAGGAAAAACTGAGAATTCACATCTCTCCCCAAGCGAGAAGCAGAGATAGCAAACCCAGAGTGGTGCTTGGATAACAAACCTCAAAGTCTACCTCCAGTGATATATTTCTTCCAGCAAGACCACACCTCCTAAACCTCGCAAATGGTGACCCCAACTGGGAACCAAATAATCAAATCCAGAATCTGGCAGAGGGGTGGCATTCTCATCTAATCCACCACAGAGAGGATGTGAGGTTCCTGTGAAGAATTCCCCAGCAGCCAAGGGATGTTGAGCAGCATGGTGTCTCCCAAATCTGCAGTTTCTTAATAAGACATAGAGCTTTTAGGTGTTTTATAGCTCTTAATCAGCCGTGGATAAACATAGTACTTTCACAGAATCATTAAAAATGAGATAATCTATGTAAAGCTCTTAGGACGGTGTTTAACACATAGTAAATGTTTGCTATTGTTATCACTGTCACAGGAGAAAGACCAGGAATCCTATGAGTGTGAAGAGGTAGCAGGAAGCAAAACATCTGTGACATCAAATTTGCATCATCCCAGTGATTCCAGTGAAAGAAGATGTGCATATGTTTTATTCCATTCTGTTGTTACAGTCTATGACATAGTGTAGTTTTCCTCCACAATTTGAAAACACAGAAGCTAAAACTCTGATCATGCCTTACTGAATATTAATCCAAATCTATTAGCTCATAACCCCATGCTTTTATTGTTTTCTACTTTGTCCTTATTTCTTGGGTCTAAATATTTTCATTTTGGAGTAATGAGTGACTGGTCAGCTAGGGAATGCTGATTATATGATTGCCACACTGATACTCACTCTGAAGTTAGACCCAGGGACACTGAATAATATAGACCTTTCCTGGGAGTAGATTTAAGCTAACTTAAATAACTTAATACATAGTGTTTATCATAGACTAGCCTGGGAATCTCTTCTAGAAGTAAAGATAACCTGTAATTCAGTACATCTCCCAGGAAAAGTGGCTCTGAGAAATCTCAATAAGTAACAAGCTGTGGCAACACATACAGCACACCCTAACATTTCCATTTACACCATCAACATGGAACCATTATCTTGAAAACCTCCTATGATTGTGTCTATGAAGTTGAAGGATATCTAGGACCAGACTGGACTTGTAGACATACCCTGACCTAAGTCTTTGCCAGAAGCCACGTTAACTAATCCTCACTTTTCTATGTAGACATGGAATCCTGTGCCACACATAGAAGACTTCAAAGTTCCTCTCAGTTTTAGTTGACAGAATAAAAGACCTGCAAAGATAGTAGTGTCTAATGCTTGACAATTGTCCTTATCTTCTAAGCAAAGGAGTCTTTGCAGGTGTGACTAAGGATCTCCACATAAGCCAGTTACCCTGTATTTTCTAGGGAGTGTTACTGCTAACCTCAAGTATCATCATAGGAGAATTAGATACACACACACACACACACACACACACACACACACACACACACACACAACACACGCGAGCAGGAAATGAAGGCAAATGAACTCTGGGAGAGCTAAAACACTGAAAACCAGATTTTGCCCTCTGCCTGCCTCTGCAGGGCACATGGCCCTACGGTTCCTTGGTTTTAGCCCAGGAAAACTGGTATTGAGATTCTGGTATCTATATCTCTATGAAATGAATTTCTGTTTTGTTAAGTACCCATATTTGTGGTAATTTGGTATAGCAACAGAGAAAACTATTAACTTGTTCTTTTGCTTCACCTTGTCTTTCTGCCCTTCTGCTCATCTGAGCTGGGAATGGTTTGTGGTATCTGACTAAACCCAGAAAGAAGTCCTCATTGACCTGCAGCCTTCAGGAAGGTCAGGTACTCAGTCTCAGGGCCTCTGTTCTTTTTGAAAGCAGCTGTTCACATGCTTATCACCAAACAATGCAGCTACCAGCTCCTGCTGTGGCCATGTTCTCATGTCCATTTTATATAACAGTTTCCAATCAAATCCCTTACATCAGAAAAGACAACAATTTAAAGACCTAGAAATGGAAAGTCATCAATATGTGAGTAAAGAAAATTGTCTTGACATTTCTTAAGCAGTGCTAAAAATATGTATTTATAAGTACTATTATGTGCCAGCACAGGGAACCTGACAGGAGAATTTATACATTATTACAATTCTCCAGGGAAACATAACTAGTGAGATATATATATATATATATACATACATATATATGTGTATATATATGTATACACATTGTGTATGGTGCTGCACGTGTGTCTGTGTGTGTCTGTGTGTGTGTGTGTGTGTGTGTGTGTGTGTGTGTGTGTACAGGTTGATAGATAAAATAAATTAGTTCATGGAGTTAGAGAAATCTGTAAAGCCGATGTCCTCATTTGAGCCTAGAGGCTAGAGCAGCTTACATTATAGAAAGCCATCTGCCTTATCTATTTCATCATGGGAAGTACCAATCTCCAAACCTTGGGTGTTTTTGTTACAGATATAAGAACAGGGGCCAAGCATCTCACGCTCAGTGTTTCTCTGCATTTTGACCAGTTGTAGCATTCTGTAACAGTCCCCATCTGGTGTAAAAGAAAGTTTCTTTGATGAGCTGCATTTAACTGTGGATGGACATAAGGATAAATGTTAAAAAGGCTGAAAAGGCCGTTGAATACTGGTTTAGGAATGTGCCAGTAGTAGGTTTGGTTCTAGGTTCAGTGACCTAAGAAGGCTCAGGGAACATCATGGAAGAGGGGGTGAAAAGAGTATGAGAGCCAAAGGACCAGAACATCTGCTACAAGATTGTCACCTATATATGATGAGAAAAGATGCACTATGAACTCTCAGCAGTGTATGTAGTTGCTTAAACAAAATCTGAATGCCAGTTGACATCGAAGATATGATTGGTGAAATCTCAGAAAACTCTACCCTAGATGAAGATAGATAGACAATTAATGATTACTGAGAGGGAGAATCAGTCTTCTCCAGGGATGAACCCCCCCATTGATTATCCAATACCAAGTAGTAAGTCCTACACTAAATTAACACAGCAAGCTGTATTTATGTTTTTATTTGTATAAATGCAAACATGTAACAATAATAACTTAAAAATCTCTGAATTTCTGAGGTGAATGAGTAAGTGGGCGTGGTACACAGAAAGGGCTGGAGGGAAGGGTAGGAATGGCTTAAATGCAGTACACCTATATAAAATTAAAAATAAATAATTATTTATATCATCTTGAGACACTCAGAATAAGTAACTCAGTATTTGAGTATCTCATGGTCCAGTCAAGTTGTCTTATGAAATTAACCACCATGCCTGTGTTTATGCAATTGGTATGCTAGAGGGCCACATAATAATGTTCTTATAGACAGACTTATAGCTTCAGATGCAGCAATACTCAAATTTTTCAAGGTTGCTACCAGACACTGCACCCAAGTTTCTTCTGTATGAACATCTGCATGGAGTCTTCCCTGACCCTTGCTAAAGGGTCCTATGAATATTTTTTTAACAGAGATTGGGCCATAGAGATAGTCTCTTATTTCTGTAACTTTGAAAGTGATCTACCAATGCTACCTGCTAGCTCAGTGCTTTGGGGGTTTGAGGAGACCTTTGAAGGAATAAGAGAATGAGATTACTACAGAGAACAAAGAAGGACATTCTAATCACCTTCTTTTTTGGCGCTACCTGTTTCATTACTTCTGCAGATCCCAGATGTTTGCTGGAGATAGAATAGCAGGAATGGACCGTGACTTCCTGCTTCTGTCGCATCCTTTCATAGAGCAGTGACTCAGTTTCCTGCTCATAAAAGAGGCCACCAGCCATTGTGGATAAGTTTGGAAACCTGAGTGGACTTCCTTTCCCCCATGCTACTTCTAGGAATTGTAAAGTCTTAAAAATAGAGCCAGGAGCCTTACCCTTCCACTAGCTTTGTGGAACATCACTTCCTGCTTGATTCTTCTCCATGTCCCAGCTTACAACCTCTTCTCATCATAAGAGCAAGTAAAGATCCAGTGAAGACCTGGCATAATGTCTGTTACCTTTGCTCAGAACTGTTCACACTTCACATTCAGTCCTCCCCAACCCTGCCAGGTCCATTTGGACTCTATCCCAGCATCCTCTCAGATCCTGCTTCCTACCTTCGGTCTATCTTCTGGACTCTGCTGTAGTGACATTCTCCAATCCTCTGACTTCCTGGAAACTTCCATTCCCTTGTCTTCCTCCCAGGTTCCAGTGTCACCTCCACAGAAGGACGCAAGGTTACTGTTCCTTACCCACCATCTTCTCTACTTTTCATTATGATCCCCCCATAGAAATTGAAAAATGAAAGAGTTGAGTTATTTTTAAAAAAAATAATTGGATTCATTCTTGGAAAATTCTATAGCATCGTACTTTATTCATAAGCATGTATTTTAATCATATACATTCTCCTTCCCCTAGGTCTTTAGAATCCACTCCTATCTACTTACTCATCCAACTTTATGTCCTTAAAAAAAATGAATTAAATCTATGTTGCCCAAATACCATTGGGTGTGGGATCATCTCCTGGAGCATAGTTATCCTTCCAGGTCTGAGACACAGCCTTAAAGAAAAACAAGTCTCTTTTCCTCAGACACCAACAATTTGCCAATATCTTCTTAGCTGGAGGGTGAGACTTTGTGCCCATCTTCTCTCTCCATGTTGGGATTTTTTTTTTCAGGCTTGAGCTTTCGCAAGTCTATTTGAGTTCTTAAAATGATGTTAATTTCATTCATGAGGATAACTGCTGCTATAGCAAACAGAGGCTTAAAATTATTCCTGTTTATCATTTTACGTTTGTGAAATTCAGAAGTTCAAAAATGGTGTCATGTATCATTACATTGCCACACCACTTCTCTTTCTTGAGTTCTCTATTCTTCTTCAGTAAGAATTGGTGAGCTGCCTGGGTGATATATGATGTTCTCCCATCTTTGGGTCCTTTGCATCACTTACCTTTACAAAGCCTTTTTGGCCATGCAAGGTAACATTTAGGTTATAACATCATCTAGTGCTGTCATTCTACTTTGCTGCAGAATGCAATGGAAAGGGACTGTCTCTACTTTTGGTCCTCTTGTTCCTTTCTAATGGTCACCATGATCATCTGGCGGAACCAAGCCTGAGCTGCATCTATGGGACTTTTTCCATCAGAATGCCACAGAAGCTGTAAATCACTGTCACCACACACACACACACACACACACACAAACACACACACACACACACACACACAAACACTTTCCTCCCAGACAATGACCCATGGTCATGTCATCAATATTCCCATTCAATATTCCTGCCTACCCTATCCTATCCACTTTACTTCTGCACAGAAGATTAGAGGGAATTATAGCATGTCACAATGTACAGCTGAAATTTTTTCTAAGTAGGAATGACCATGCCATTGTTCCCAGGTAACAAATGACTGTAGGTCAAACATTCTATTGATGAGATGAGATACATAAGCACTTTACTTTTGCTTTGAATATTAAGATTACCAAGTTCAAGGAAGGTAGACTTGCTGTCAGCCTGCAGAATAAAGCACAGTGCCCAAACATGATTTCCTGTACTTGGGAGTGTAAGGCAGGGGAATTTTTAGTTTAAGGCAAGCATGACATACTTGGTAAGAGCAAACAACAACCATTTGGGATAAAGTAGTAAGCTTTGCCATATAATTTTAAGCCACCATATGCAGCATGTAACCTAGCCCGTCTTGAACACTGTTCTGTACAAGAGTTAAGGGGAAAAGAAAATGAAAATTGAACAGCACTGATTCTTCTAGCTGCTCCTCTCCATCCACCTGTATCTATTCACAGGTTTTTTATTCATCAGCTACATTCATGGACTTTCTTGTTCCTTTGATGGAAATGCCCATTTACTTCACCTTCTAGTTGCTTGGTTTCTTTTCTAAGGTGATAGAACATTTAATTTCTTCCTTCAAAGAGAAGCAGAGTTTCGGTTTGTTAAGAAGCAATCCTAAGGTAGATTTAAACATGGATAATAGGAAAGGGAAAGCAGTGTTTAGAAAAAGAACAGCAACACCCAAGACATGGGTGTGGACTCCTCAACGATTTCCAACATCTATGTAAAATTGTACTCACAGACTTATTATTGATCACATGCAGCTGCTTCTGTCTCTTCCTCCTGATAGAAATGATAACAGATCTGCAGGTGTGACAGCTGAGGCTGTGGAAAGAGATTAAATAGTACTGGGGACATTTAACAAGGTCACTCCTATATAATAAGCCCTGGGAATGAAGCATGCTTAGTTCACGGTAAATGCAGAGTAGGACATGATTTGGGAGCTTCATAGAAATCAAGGTAGAAAAAAAGTGGAGCAGGGGTGGAGTTGGAAGGGAGACATGCTGAGCTGCAAAAGCCTATATATGTAGCATCATAAGCACCAAAGCTTCTGGTTTTGCCCTCCTGAATGGCAACCCTCCCTTGTCTCCTCTTGCCTTCTTCTTTGTGGGCCTTTTGTTCTCAACAAATTTTGTGACTTGAATGTCTTCGGATCAAAACGAGACCTCAAACAAAGTTTTTCACAAAAACAGAATTGCTGCTGTAGTTCCCATAAGCATAATGAGAGCATCTAGTTCTGCAGCTGGGGTGTCAATAAAGGCTCGTTCCACTGGCCGGCATGAGAACCCATCACCCAATGAAGAGTACTGTTTCCATGGAAACCTGCAATTGGTGACCCAAATATGCAAGTTAAAGTTCATTATTTTACCTACCTCATTGTTTGAGTCTACTGAGTATTGCCACTCTTACATGAAAAACAGGGCTTTCTTCTGCATATACAGTTTTTCCCTGTACACATCATCAGTCCGGTCAGTATAGACCATGGGGTCCCTCTGCTCTACATCAGCCGCACTTCGTTATAAACTTTTTTTTTTAATCGGGGGCTAGCCAAAACCAAGATGCAAGTCATTCTCCAGGGTATTGCTCACTTGCCTCCCTCTCCATCTCCCCTGCAGGGAGAGCCCTGCTGAGACTCACAGACAAGAAGCTGGAACGCATGGGGATCGCTCAGGAGAACCAGCGACAGCACATCCTGCAGCAGGTGCTCCAACTGAAGGTGCGGGAAGAAGTCCGAAACCTGCAGTTACTCACACAAGGTAGCCTGCTGCGTCCTGGTGGGTGGGTGCACTGGAACATGAGAAAACAAAAAATGTGGTCCTTGTGACAGAGGGGAGCCAGGAAAATTTGTTGTTGTTTCCTTACAGAATTTTCTTCATGAAAAAGGAAAGAAGTAGCTACCTTTAAAGACTACTTCGCTGTAAAACTTTTGGCTTTCATTGCTCACCAGAGAGAAAGAGACATAAATAAGTAATGGATGCACAAGAGGAGTTACTGGGGCTAAGTTCAAGGTTATCACGTACAGCTGCATAGACTGCCTGTTGTACAACTCCAGTGAGTACCAACCACATTGATCAGGGTCCAATTGCTCCCTCCAGAGTTGTGTGGTGTTCAGGTGGCACAACTAAATAATAGTCCTGGCTGCCCTCATCTGAGATCTTAGAATTTGAGTAATTCTAAACTCAATATGGCTAGTGATAGAGATGAGGTTTTGTTATATTTTGTTTTACTTTCCTTTTCATTGACCAATACAGGGAAATTGTTTTAAATGCACTTTTATTTAATGGAATTAATGCATATATATGCATATACTTTAGAGATTTTAAAAACTCTATTAATTTTTTGAGCACAGAATGAATTATAATATAGACTAGAGAATTTAAAATTGGACTGTTAATAGTGTCGATAGTGTCATGAAGAACTTCAATATATTGAGAATATGTAAGATCCCTATAACTTTGAAGTGTCAAGAAAATCTAAAAATTGATGAAAACTCTAAGTCCCAATATATGTAATTTATGCATTCCCATATTATTTGATAAATACAAGCTTCCATCAACTGTACTTTTTCTTCTTCTGTTGCCCATCATGCATCATTTTAAATGAAAGGATGATAAAGTGTTTTTGAGAGCATTGAATAGTTCTCAATATTCAGAATACAGTAATTGTACACATAACTGAAGAAATCTGGGTAAGCCAAGTTTTATGTTATTGCATTTAGATTAACCCAGTAATAGTCCATTTGCCTAGAGTAGCAGTTCTCAACCTATGAGTTGGGAGCACTTTGGGGTTTGCATATCAGATATCCTGCATCAGATATTTACCTTATAGTTCATAGCTATCTCAGAGTTACAGGTATGAAGTAGCAATGAGATAATTTTATGGTTGGAGGTCACCACAATGTGAGGAACTGCATTAAAGGGTCGAAGCATTAGGAAGGTTGACAACCACTCAATGATGTAGAGGAAATGATGTGGTGCCTGAAAAATGAGTGCTGCCAAAGGATAAATATAGACAGCAATGCAAAAATGGTGTCAGCACTTTCGTATGCTTGTTCCATGTTTGTCCATAAAGACTCCTGGTGGTGAGTCATAGAAATAGGTGGACTGAGGAATTCAAATGTAACATGTTGATATACCTTTGTTTCTTCTAATAAGTAATTAGAGATAAGATTCATGACAAGAAATGCTCTTACAGTGCTATATCTAAAATAGAAAAAAGAAAGCAAATAATTCTACTTAAACTCTGTGCAATCCAGGCATTAAAAATAGCTTTTAAAGAATATGTAAAAAAAGATTGGAGAAATGAAAAGGTTGACTTACATTATGAGTGAAATTTTCCAAATACAGATTTTATGTATTCTCACATATGTATACTATGTAAATAAAAGGAGTGAAGGTGAGTGATCATGCCATGTTGTTCTGTAGGTTCTCTCTGGGAAACATGCTGTGGATGATCTTAACTACGTTCTTTGGCTGTGTTTTCTGGATCCACTATGAAGTCATTCTGTTGTTTAATCAAGAGTATAACTAGTAGATTATACAGCAGTCTTCTTTCTAGGGTCTATTTGGTGTCTGGACCTTTGAGACCTCTGTTTCCTTCCTGTGTTGATGATGAAGAAGAGACTTATCATCATGAAGCAGGCCTAGAAACCATCCTCCACTCCTTTCCACCTGCCTAAGCTGTGCCTCACAAAGGCATCTTCAGCATTCATTGCCCAAAAGTCTTCCTCACATACTATTTCAGCCAACTAAGTTAAGTGCCTACCTGTGTTCTGGGAAGGTCAGAAGCTCAATCCTTCTAATTCTGTTGTTGACATACCCCTCCCCCACCCCCTTTGAAAAGCTGTACATGCTATATTCTTTCATCCTATCCCCTTTGAAAGAAACTAGTGCTTTTCTCTAGCTCATGGATATTTTTCTATGAATTTTTATTGCCTTTCTTAGTGCTTGTCCTTCACATGTTCATGTTCAAAATCACTTTCCGTCAGGCATCTTTAAAAAAAAAAACTGTTATTGAAGTGATAATTTCCTTTTTTTTTTTAGAAAGAGAAAAAATTGACAAGATATTTTGAACACTGGTAATAAAAGATGTAAAGAGATCTAGGGAAGCTTTAAATTATTGGGGATCTAGGTTTGCTCTAATAAAAATCAATGTTCCGTCTAGTCAAGGGAGCTGGCTGGTTTAACATGCATATCATATGGCAGTTCACTACAGGGGTGATTCAATATTAAATATTTGATTCTTCAAGCCTACAAATACTAAGCTAGAGCAACAATATGCTGAATAAGTACAAGTAGTCCATGATGCTTTTCTTGTTTTAAAGGTCTCTGGACCTGTGTTTGAGGAAATTGGTTTATTCAGTTTTATAGAAAAGGGATATGGTGCAAAGTAGATTTTTGTTAGTGTTGATTGCACAATCCATTCAAGCTGCTACACTCTATACCACAAACTGCTTAGGTTATTGTATTGTACTTACTATTCTTATTTCTGTGATAGCATACCTGACTTAAGGATGGATAGATTTATTCTGGTCCACAGCTTGAGGGTATCTTTGATGAACCTGGTAGGGTGCGCACAATAGGGAATACATGGCAGGTGAAGTATGAGACAGCGGCTCACATTATTTCTACATTCAGAAAGCAGAGAGAGATGAAGGCCAGGGCTCAGTTCCCTTTTTTCCACTTATCCACCCCTGAACCCCAACCCATACGATGGTACCATCCACATTTAGGTCTTCTAACCTCTGTGAATTCTCTCAAAGACATACTCTGAAATTTGTATCCTATGTGATCCTAGACACTGTCAAGTTCAAAATCAATATTAACCATCACAACAAAATGCAATAAAATTTCTCAACCTTCTGAATACTGGGAAGTCAAGGTACTAGAGGATTCAAGGACCAGTCAAAGCAGCATCATGGGCCATTCTTACAGAGCCCTCTCATTGTGGTTCATATGTCAGAAGCAAGAAATAATCATCCTGAGATCTTTACCAAAAGTGCTTATCTCATTCGTGAAAATGCTACCCTCATGACCCTCAATCAGAAGTCCTCTCTCCTTAAACCATACCTTAAGGATTATAGCTTCAATAAATGAGTGTGTCTGCAAGACAAAATAATAATCTATTTCATTGCTATTTAAGCTTGTGTTATTTTTGAACAAAACTAGCCATTTTAAAGGTGGTTATTACCTTTTATCACATCCTTGGGTGTGTGCGCATGCATGTGTATGAAGACAAAGGTTAATGTAGAATGTTTTCTGTCACTCTACCTTAGTTTGTGCAACTGAACACAAAGTTCATCCACTTCTCTAGATTGGCTGGTCAGTAAGCCAAGACTACCTTCCTGTTTCTGTATACCAATTCTGAGAGAGAGAGAGAGAGAGAGAGAGAGAGAGAGAGAGAGAGAGAGAGAGAGTGCTGGAGTTACAGATATGCATCACCACCCCTGGCTCCTGATTTAGGGGCAAATGCTTACCCCTAAGCCATACATCCTCAGCTCCCGCCCAGCCCCCCAAAAAACATTTTTTGAGGATAGAATTTTATCTTTCAAATGAGTGGATTGGATTACTTTGTTTTTAGAGTTCCTTGAAAAATATGTATTTTTTGGAATAACATAGGTGGCTCCCTCTAGAGAAACAGCTAAGTAAATAATGGCACACATAGTTACCAGAGGTCTCTGAACCTGTAAATCAGACATGAGGAAGAACTCTTGGGAGACGATGAAAAATTAAAAAAAGAAATAAAACAAGATGCAGAACCATATGCATACTGTACATTTGTCATAAATGGAGAAATAGTCTCTCTGTGTGCATTTTTTGTTTATATAAGAAATATTGAATAATGTAGATGAAACTCATGTAAGTTACACCCAGGGGCCAGGAATGTGGTCGCAGAGAAGAATGCATGCTTCAGGTGTCATTTTGCTTTTGAAATATAAGTGTTTGGACTATTTTAAAGAACACATTTTTTTAAAAAAAATAAAACTAAACAAGAGGGGAAAAGGATAAATTTAACATTGCTATGCCTAGATTTTAAATCCTAACCCAAACATCTAATGCTGTTACTTTAGGGAAATTATTTGAGCACTCTACTACCATTTCCTAACTTCTGAAATAGAGATGAGTAACTCTGATCAATCAAAAAGAACATAATAGGAATTAATGAAGCTAAATATGCTTAACCATTAGCCTTGTCATGTATTACAGCATGCCTCATCATTTTAATACCTTTTCTGAAATACTTTACACATAGTTTACTTACATTCACTTAAATGTACACTTCGCTCAGGAAAAACTAAGATTTTTTGCCCTACCTTTCTGTATCTACTTCTTCTAGATACTGACAAAAAGACAAAAAAAAATCATAAGACATCTTTTAATTGCATAATAGGTGCATAGTAATTGTCAGCTTTTACTCACTGTTCTGAAACCATGACAAACTTTCTTAAAACCTCTCATGATCTGAAGCTAGGGCCATCTTATCTGCCCCTCTTGCCATTAACAATGACCCTGTACCTCTCTGATCTTTGCAAGCAACAAAATCAATGTTTGCCTTTGCTTTCATGCAATCCTCCTGATGCCTATGGAGAGATAGTCTTAACCGAAAGAAAGCCTTTGTTCCTCCATGTTCCATTTGTGGCAGCCAGGATGTCAATCTGGTGGTCACATTTGATTAATTGTTCCTGCTAGAAATGCACCTGGGTCAGAATACCCCAGGTATGTTTTGGGGAGTGCAGAAGACAGCTGGAAAGTCATCCGGACCCTATACTTCTGCTTGATACATGAGAGATGAGAATGGGGTATGTCATATACAACATACATTGGTGGTATGAAATGTTCTAGAAACTTTCAGATGTATCCACATTTGGTGTTTCTAGAAAGCAAAACTCCTCAACAGATACTGAATGTTGTGTGGTTGATAAAGGTAATGAATTTTTTTTATTATGAATAAAGTCACATTTTCTATCCATGTATATCCTTATTCAAGGTTCCTTCACCATCCCACCCCCCACTAATGAGTTTTAAGTTTTTCCTACACACAGAGCATGTACAGGTTGTCACATCAACTGTTCATATTTCTCTACCTTGGTTCCTATTGTTTGCTAGTCTTGATGTACATATAAGGGAATGTGAGGACAGGGAAACTGACATGCCCAAAGGTAGTCAACTTTGGTAAATAGTATAGCTAAGGCCTGTCTAAGTCTGGAGCACACTTTTTGCGTTCTTTGCATGTCTCACTACCCTCTTTGAGACTGACATATTTTTTCTTGTGCAAGATTACACAAGGCTATTTTCATGCATGTATATAGTGTAATTCCCTTTCCAAATTTGTTTCTATTTTTATGATATATGTACACACATATATGATACTACATATGTATAATGTCTACTAAACACAAACAAGAGAGATAATGCAATATTTTCCTTCTGCAGTTGACTTAATTTGCTTGATGACTATCTCCATTTGGATCTATATTTTTTCAAATGATATAACTTTATTCTTTTTTAATCATTTTTATTTTTTGAAGTTATAATTATATCCTTTCTCCCCTACTTCCCCCAAAACTCTCCCATTCTTCCTTGTGTGTAAATTATTCTACTGTGCATATGACCTATGTTTTCTTTATCCATTTTTTGTGCTGTTACTACTCTTAGATTGGTTTTACAATTTGCCATTTGTGGCTAGTTCTGCAGTAAACATCATTGTGAAAGTTCTCAGTAATAGATTGTTTTGGCTTCCTTTAGGTGTAAAATAGGATGAAGTACATCTGAGCCTTGTATATGTCTTTCATTAGTTTCTTGAAGAGTCTCCATAGTGGCTTCTGTACATGCCAAACCTATAGTATATAAGACTTCTTTTCTGTCTGCATTTTTACCTGAATTTATTTATTTCTTGGTAACTGCCATTCTGACTCATATGAGATGAAATTTCAATGCAGTTTTATTGTTCGTTTTTTGAGATCATTTTTATATAATGGGTGTCAGTGTGTATATGAGGATGTGTACATGTATATCATAGCATCAATTGTGTTGTCAACAAGACCACTTGTAGTCAGTTATTTTTTTTTTCACCATGTGGATCTAAGGATTGAACTCAGGTTATTAGTCTTTGTTGCAAGTACCTTTACCAGCTGAGCCATCTCAACAGCTCCAGTTTTTATAATGTATATATTTAGAATACATTTCAGAATGAGTAAATGCCTTGTGAGTGCCCTACTCTAGGAGGCCAGAAGAGGGCTTTGGATCTATTGGATCTAGAATACAAGCACTTGTGAGCCATCTGAAGTGGATAATGGGAAGCAAACTCAGACCCTCTGAAGTACCACCAAAAAGTACTACCCAGTCTCTGAATACATTTGCTTTTCTTCTAAATAATTTTGATCTTTTTTTAAGATTGGGTTGTTTCCATAGCGTTGAATCCTACCTATTTTTTTAAAAAAATATTTCTTTTTGTGATATTATAATATAATTACATCATTTTCCCCTTCTCCTTTCTCCCTCCAAACCCTCTGATGTATATTTCTAAATATAACCTACTTATTAATATTACTTGTATGTACATTCTCAGGGCTGACCATTTGGTATTGAATAACCCAGTAGTGTGCTCTTCCCTGGGAAAGACTATTTCTCATCTCTCATAATTCCTTAGTTGCCTATAGCTCTTTGCATTAACTTAAGACCTCATGGGTTTTCCTCATTCTACTTTAGTATATCTACTGTTGTTGACCTTGTTCAGCTCATGTTTAGGCAGTCAGGTTGATAAGTAGTAGTCAGGTTGATAAGAATTTGTCAGTGTGCTTTCAACATGACTACGAGACAGAAATTTCACAGTATACTCCCTGATCCTCTGGCTCATTGAAGATTTTATTTTCATTTCTCTTATAGCTATGATGTTGTAAATTTTTCCATATGTATGTGGACCATTCTTTATCTTTATGAACTATCTGGTCTTTCATTAGCTCAGGTATTGATTGGGATATTTAATTTCTTGTTTTTTTAGGCTTTTGAGTTCTTTGTTTATTCTAGATATTAACTCTCTGCCAGAGTATAATTAGGAAAGCTTTTCTCTCATTTTATAAGCTGTCTTAATTGTTTCCTTTGCTGTGCAAAGGCTTTTGAATTTCATGAAGTACCCTATACCAGTTCTTGACACGAGTTCCTGTGTAGCTAAAGTCCTACTCAGAAACTGTTTGTCCATGCTGTATCTTACAGTACTTTTCCTACTCTTCTCCACCATTAGTTTTAGTTTGTGTCTTACATTAAGACTTTTGATTCATTAGAAATTGTTTTTGTACAGTGTGAAAGTCTGAATGTAAAACCCAAAACTAAAACTTCAAGCCCATTAGAATGATCTGAGTAAAAAATATAAGTAAAGTTAAATAAGTAGAGAAATCAGAATCCTTAATCAATGGTGGAAAGAATGCAGAATTAAATAGCCATTATATAAAACACTATGAAGGTTTGTCAGCTAATTTAAAATGGAATTACCATCTTACCCAGCAATATCATTTTTGGATATGGCCAAATGAAATCAGAACAGGAACTTGAACTAATTTGGGCACATGTATGATCATTGTGTCACACTGACCAGGACACAGAAACATACCAGATTTAACCTTCAGATGAATGAATAAAGAAAATAGAGAGCATGTTCAGAATGGAATGTTATTCAAAAAAATGAAAGAAGTAAATCAAGGCATAAGCTGAACAGGTGAAAGAAGGTACTTACAGATCATAGAAACAGAGGGGCTACCAAGAACTCCTGCTGAATTGGTGTTTCTGGGAATAGGTTGGCAATATGGAAATGTTACATATACTTATTGCACTACAATTTCAATATATTTGTCAATACTGAACGTTACAATAGCAATAGTTAAGATGAAAAGTTTAATGTTATGTGCTTTTTGTACTATAGCTAAAACAATGTCTGAGTCATAGTCTGTTGACTCATGTTTTGAAAGTCAAGAGCATAAGCTTTCGGTATCATCAACATTATTTTTGCTATTTCTGAATTTTTCTTTTTTGAGTTATAAATGTTTACTAAGCTTTTGGTATCATCAACATTATTTTTGCTATTTCTGAATTTTTTCTCTTTTGAGTTGTAAATGTTTACCTCAATCCCAGCAGTACTACAATCAGGTCCCACTCCTTTGGTGTCTGTTTTCAATGACTTACTTAGCTATAGAAGTAGAGATTGTGTAAAAATGTAGCAGCAGCTGGTTTGGGTAAAATCAGGCAGAATAAAGCAATGTCTCAAGTAGCAGTTATGACAGATGATAATAGGAGATATAGCCATCTTCAATGACTTTATAATAACTGGTTGCAAAATAGAAAAGGAGAATGGAAAAGAGAGGGGAGAGGAAAATGAGAGAGAAGTAGAGAAGAGAAGAGAAGAGAAGAGAAGAGAAGAGAAGAGAAGAGAAGAGAAGAGAAGAGAAGAGAAGAGAAGATCATGATATTTTTAAATCAGGGCCTGACTATTTGAGCTTATTAAACACTAGTGTTTCCCAAAGGGCTTTTTATACTTTGTCCAAATATATATGTCAAAATCTAGTTGGGAATTGCATGGCCAGATGGACTGCTCCATTGTTTCATCCTTTGGAAAAACCAAAATTGGAAACGTTGCATTCAGATCCAAAAAGACTTTTAAGAACACTGTGTACAGTTTGGACATTTTAGTTCAGTCAGTTCCACAGTGGTGTTTCAGCAACTAAACTAGGCCATCCGGTCTCCCAACCTTGCTTAGAGGAGAAAGTTTGTACAACAGAGCAATGGGCTCTTAAGCAGTTATCTAATCTCATTTTATGTATCTGACGATAGAAACTCAATGGAACAGAGAAGTCTCCATGGCAACACAACTAGTTCATAGTATGTCTGAAAAAGATAGCAGATTTCCAATTCCCATCCAATTATTTTCTCTCATTGTTATTAACTTACATTTTACATACATCATTAATTCATTATTTTTAGTGCGGGGTTATGAAAGTATATCCAGATGCTTATAGTTGGGTAACAATCTCAATCATTCATATTAAGGTTCCTTATAAATTTTGGGTTTCATTTGGTTGGGTGAATACACAGAGGTAAAATTACTTGTTTATATCATAAATATGTATTCACCTCATAAACAACCCAAGATTAATATTCTTAAATAAATTAAAAATGAGATTGAACTCTATCCATAACACATATATAAAACTATTGCTAGGTTTTCAGAGAAATCAACAAAGTCTTGGTGTTTGTTATAAAGTCTCAAAGAAGGAACCTGGAGTATTGTGTATATGAACCACATGTCTTCCCAGGGAACTCTTTCCCCATCCATCTCTTCTTTTCCCTTTTTATTTCGAGTCAGAGCTCGGAAGGTGGTAGTTAAATTTAGCTGTGATGCTGACATTGCAAATCTGATGTCCCACATCAGTGTTCATACTTGGTTTTCTGCCTTATTATAAGGTAAAATTGAGTTTCACTTGGCTGGCACTCTACTGTCATCTGATAATGACCCTCTAACTTCTTCTAGTCTTGACTTCAGAGTTCCTTCTCAGGCTAATAGTATATGCAACTTCTTGAATTTTATGCCCCTTGAAAATGGATCTTAGTTTTCTCACTTAACACACTCTCGGACAATTTCATGCACAACATACTTTAGTTATTCCCAACCACCACCTCCCAGTCCAGTCTTCTCTCCCAGATGATGGTTAATGTCACCTGACTATGTAGACAGACTGAAAAGCACCTACGAGATTAGTAAAGTGAACCTCTGGGTATATCTGTATGAGTTTCTAGAGACACTTCAGCATAAAAGCTCTGACCTAAATGAGTACTTCAATGAACTGACTGATCACAATTTAAATAGACTACTGAGAGGTAGTAGAACTGTGGAACTTGGGGGCAGAATGAAGGTGATGCGTCCCTAGACATCACCTCCCTGTTTGCCATGAGATAACCAGCTCTTCTCTACCATATATTCCTCACCACCATGATCCTCATTGCAGATCCAGAATCAACAGAACAAAATGACTGTATATTGGACCTTTGGAAACTGCAGTCCTGAATAAATAATCCACACTTTCCTACTTTTAAATTGAGGATGCCAGGTTTTAAGTCCCTGACATCAAAATCAAACTGATAGGTCCTGTGCCCCTAGGACAACTCTGGCCCCTGTAGATTATGAATAACTTCTATGGTTGTCTGATTTTTCTCTACTTGTCCACCTCCCAGCATAGTGTCTAGCAAATAGTAGATCCTCTGTGAGTTCCAGCCCTATTTTGTTTCCCATGTAATCTGATCTTAGTGGTAGATATAAATTTTAGTTTGAGTTTATAAAACGTACAGATAGTTATCAAACCAATGTAAATTAACTTTCTCAAAAAAACATTATCTAGAATCTCTCTATTATTATTTCCTTCTCCCACCTCTTTCTCCTCCTTCCCCTAAGTATCATCATCATCATCATCATCACTATTATCTTTTTATATTGACTTGGCTAATAAATACAACAAGGGCTATTCAGTTTATAAACCATATTTATCTATGATTTTCAATCCCTTAATGTTCTCCTAAGTGATGCTGTCCAGTTACTATAAATAAAACTTTTCTACTCTGACTCTTGTAATTTATCAGCAGCTCATGATGGGCAAACTGTTGGATGAGTAGTATAATGGTATTTAGTGAGATTCTCCTCTCATGAATGAGGTCATCTATGGCTTTGTTCAGTGTCATTTGATTATGATCTATAGAATGCATGTTCTTCTTAATTTGTTCCAAGACAGTATATCTACAAACTGTTACTTCCCTGAGCTTTCCCCTGACACACTTCAAAATCTTCATACCTTTTATGCAAATTTTGTAGTGAGAAATACTTCTAATTTTATCAACTCTTCAAACTGTCAAAGAAATTCCCCTTAATGTGAGCTTTATACATAAAAGTCTAAACATAGCCATCTTTCAGGGATTTTGAAGCCCACGCATGAGTTTATCATCAGGGTTTAGAAGGATGATGTATACATCCTAGTTAGCACTCACTCAATTTCATTTGTAGTTTGAGTCCAGTGTGGCCAATTAATACAAGAAGGTATCTTGTTTGAAGTAAGGCTTAATAATTACTCTTGCTTTTGATTTATAGGATTCTTCACGACAGTAAAATATTTGTCTATTCTAGTGCCCCATTTATTTCTTTACACAGCATATGGGAAAGATGTCCACATCGTGTTTCTGAAGCTTGGAATTGTTATGGTGATGTAATGGGGATTTCCAAAGACACCAAGTGCTCATTTATGGCCACTTCTGTAGAACTGAACCTCAAAATTCTTCACCATTATTTGGACAATTCAAGATGATCATGTAATTATGCCACTTGAACCTACCTGGGCTTAGAATTACCAGAGTGTGTTTGATTTCTCTTGAATTGTCACACAAATATGACATCACCAAGGTACTAAGTACCCTGGAGAAGTACATGAAATTGCAATAGTGTAGTTACTATAAAACTAGCTATTTATTGTATATTATATGAGAGGCTTTTACTTAGATACAATAAGGAATACAGACAAGATACATATAGGTAATTTGTATTTTAATAAGAAATCTTTCATCACCAAAAATTATAGTAGTCAGTTAAAGAAAATGAGATGTCAATAAATAAATGAATAAGCAAACATTTTTTCTAGCATCCAAGGAATAAGGCAACTCTTTCTCAGCAATCTGAGATCTAAAAAGGAAAGAGGGGCTGACCAGCATAGCTGCTTCTTAAGGACTATAGAAAGAAAAATTGTCCCAGTTGGAAGAAATAGGCTGTTCTGAGACTGTATTAGGGTTTTTCTGAGAAACAGAACCTGTGGGGTATATATAGAGAGATATATGAAGAGTTATATTATGGGAATTGGTTCACACAATTATGTAGGCCGACAAGTCCCACTACTTGCCATCTGCAGACTTAGGAACTAGAGAAGTGGATGGTACCCTTCAACACAAGGCCAAAGCCTAAGAAAGGGGGACACGGCTGATGTAAGTTCCACAGTGCAGGGGCCTTAGTGTCAGTGATTTCAATGTGCAAATGTAAAGAAAGTTAGAAGAACCAACTTGAAAGAGAAAGAACCTGTTTTTTTTCCCTTTTCTGTTCTATTATTGTTCTCAAGGGTGGTGGTGTTTGTGATGGTGGTGTTTGTGGTGGTGGTGGTGGTGGTGGTGGTGGCAGTGGCAGCAATGGTGAGGCCCAATTCTTTTTTGTTTAGCCTACTGGCTCAAATGTTGATCACTCTTGGAAATACCGTCTGAGACACACCTAGAAGCAATATGCTATCATTTTTCTTGATATACCATCAAAAAGTTTGATGAGTTCTAGGTCTACTATGTAAGAACTCTAACATAAGCTAGAGGGTCAAGAGGAAGTAGGAAAAATAGGCTGCCAGGAAGATGGACTTGAGGCTAGAAATTCAAAACCCAGGAAGAGCCAATGTTGCAGGGCAGATATAAGAGCTGTGGAAAAGCAATCATGCAGCATGAGTCTGTCAGGCAGGCAAAGTCCTCACTTCTTCTCAGAAGATAAGGCTTTTAACTGATTCAGCCTTTCAGTTGATTGGATAGGGCCCTCTCAACACTTGGTATGGGCATCTCTTTTGCAATGGCTACAGTGGAGAAAAAAATTAATTTTATCTGAACTATATCTACAGGTATTTCCAGAGTCTTATGTAACCAATTATCTGGGTATCCTGTATCCAGTCAATGTAATACATAAAAGTAATCCTCAGACTGAGTAGGGTGACTGGTCTGAGTCCCTTCCTACTATGAAATGTTCTTGTATCAATGATCTGGTTTTTTCCTCACACAAATACTTAGTTGTGATGCACTTTTACAAATTAATACTTGAGCTTGTTCAAATAAAAGGTTTTTTATTGGTATTTGTCAGATACCTAATTATTCCCTTTATCATCTATTTTTCACTATTTGTGACTGCTGGGAATGAGGATTATGTAGTTTATCTGAGCTTCCTACTACATTCTAGAATTTGGGGGTGTGATGTCATCACATTTATTTACATTCTTAATATTGTAATGATACAGAGATGTCACCTTTGTATGTCCTCATTTCTCCAAATATTCTGAGTGATCTTAATCTTGTCAGATCAATAACATGAGTTTTTTGCTAGTTAACATTTTGATTGATCTAATTAACATTGATCAGCATAAATGAGTGCAGAGTAAATTAGTAATAGTGACCTCAAGGGTTTCCCATGTCCGGTGTGTAAGAGGTGGTGTGGCTTTTGTGTTACACATTTGAAGACTCACTATTCCAGTTATCAAATAGAAATAAAACTGATGCTCAGCATTAAAACCCATCAAACACTGTCGGAGGCTGTGTAAATGAAGGGTCTGAAAATATAAAAAGAAGCACTTGACTCTGACTTTTAGTTCATCATATTTATCATTCAGCAGCTGCCATGATTCATACTTATTGTAAACTATATACAGATATAAATCCTTTTATGAGTCAAGAACATTGACTTTAGTGGGTCTTCTAGGTTACTAAAACTAAAATCATATCAACCAAAGGCAGAAGAGTTAAAATAATAGGTCAAAGTTTGCTGCCCTAAAATTGTTTATTTTTCCTTTGAAAAAATAAATTGATCATCCCTCCAGACTTGGAACTTTTTTCTTGCTCAATAGTTTTATTCAAACACTGTGGTCCAGCAGAATCTCATGTGTATTAGAGCATAAGTAAACAGTCTCTAGTTCTCTAAAGTTTAGTGTGTATTGTCTTTTGTGTTGCCTTTTCCTTATCTGAACTCATTTCTCCCCAGGCTTCCCTTTCTTCTCCCGACCCCCAATGCATCCCTCTTAGCACTGAGAAGAGCTATTAGAAACTTAATTAAAGATCAGTTTCTGATTTTTTTTTGTCAGGGGCAATCATTTGTTTTAGAGCTGATTTTCTGCCTTAATTAAATGAAAATGTCACCCTGTCAAATGGATTCATTTATACTTATTTATCCAGTTCTCCGGGCTTGAATATCTTAGTAGGGACCTTGGCTCATCACATTTGCTCACACAATAAACTGAAAAATGTCTTGTATATCAGTTTTAAAAACCTCACAAATGACCACTTCACCCTGAAGAAACACTTCCTAAACAAATGGTTCTTTTTTTCATGGAGACATTATCTAACTGCATACATGTAAGATTCATATTGAAGGATATCTGTATATGCTCAATTGTCAAAGAGAGTGCTACCCATCACTGGGATCCCTTGGGCTTTTAAATGACAGACTGTGTTAGTCACCTGTGTGACTTTTCAAACTTCTGATAGCTGATGCAAGGTTTAAATTCTAGCTTGTTTATTCTCTAAATTTGAAAAATTTGTTTATTGTGGATACTCTCCATAATTACTATCACAAGTGCTTGGTAAGTTTAAACTAACATTCTTGTATGTTATCCATGATAAGTTATTCATTCAATAACATAACATGTGCCTACTATATGTCAGATGAAGTATTGGAACTCATTGATAGTTAATGTAGTCTGAGCCAGGAAAAGGGAGGAGGAGAAGGAGGATAAAAAGTGATACAGGGAAAAGTATGATTAAAATACCTATAGGCATCTATGAAAATGTCACAAGGAAGTACTCAGTTAAGATATGCTGTATATATATATATATATATATATATATATATATATGAGCATGAACACAGACTGAATATATATATGTATGTGTATATGTATATGATCTATGGTACCTGACATGTAGGAGTTACTTAATAAACTGAATAAGCATGTTAATAAATTAATCTTGCAGGAGAGGTAAACAATAGTCTAGCAATTATTAAGTATAGATTTCTCATAGGAACATGTTGGAAATGATGATATTGTGTAGTGGGGATTGATAGAGTTAAAGAAGAACAGTCAGGGATTGTTCTCCAAGGGAAGAACAGTGATGCTGACATAGTCACTGTATCATTTACAAGGTTGGGAGGTGGGTGTTGGATGTGGGGCGACAGATGCAAGCCAAAGCTAGCTTACCATAACCTATTTAAATGTATTAAATGTAACTAAAACCCCAAGAACTGTAGACAGTGAAGAATTTAAGTTTAAAAAGGTGACAAAATCAAATGTCATTTTCTTTTTTAAAAAAATATTTATTTATTTATTTATTTTATGTGAATTGGTGTTTTGCTGGCATGTATAACTGTGTAAGGGTGTTAGATCTTGGGACTACAGACAGTTGTTAGCTGCCATGTGGATGCTGGGAATTGAACTCAGGACCTCTGGAAGAGCAGTCACTGTTCTTAACCACTGAGCCATCTCTTCAGCCCCAAATGTCATTTTCAGACATTAAATCTGACTTCTTCATAGAGTATGTATATCATGTTGGGAAGCAGGAAGTTCATGTTATTTTCTGTCTATGCTAACAAATCACCAGATTGGTAATTTAGAACAACACAGGCATATTATACATTTCTGGGGCTCAGAATTCTGGAACACATTTCTCTGAGCTATCACTGAGGCTTTAACAGGCTGTGTTTCTTTGAGGGAACTCAAGAGGAATCAATTTCATTACTCTTGTCAGACTTTAGAGGCCACCCTCAGTCTCAAGTTAGCGGTTTTTCTTCTTATGTCTTCAAAGCCAGTCAGGACATGCCAAATCCTCTGGTTTGTGTCATCCCGGAGGTTTTCCATTAATCTATTACCTGCTTCCTGTGGATACACAGGGCTCACCTGAGTTAATTGGGTGTAATTTTCCAATGTGAAATTAACTGAAGAACATCCTTAATTCCATGCAAACTCGGATTCTCCCCAGTGTACCACCTAACATGCACATGAGATCTGGAGGTAGGAATGTCTGTAGAAGGCTATTTTCAGCCACAGTGACAAGTTGATGGTAATAGGTAACTCCTTGTGAAGTTTATAGTAATGACAGGATTTTCAGTTTCACTTGTAATAAGTATAAAAGTGATTTGAATTGTATTTATTTCACTTTAATTCAATTTGCATGGAGTCTCAAATTAAAACTAACTTTAACATATGAAGCATAGAATTACTGTAGAATCCATCAATTCACACCTCTAGATATGAGCCCATGAGTAAGAAAACATAGGTTCATCTAAAATGTGCATATATGAGTTTATGATTATATTAATATTATAAATAGTAATGTATCAAAAGCATAAGCAAGTATTATGTACTTGCAAATGGACAAACAAATGAATGGAATGATATAATGTTATTATTTCACTAATAGGATCAGAGCTCTTCTTTCTGTAGTACCAACAAATCTTGAAAAACTTATACTAAGGAAGAGAAGTCAGTCACAGAACTACATGCTACATAATTCCATTGTATGTGCTGTGCAGAACAGGCACATAAACAGAAATAAAAATTATACTGATGGGGGTTTGAAAGAGACAAAGATTGGAAAGTATAGAATTTCCTTTTGAGATAACAGAAATACTTTGGAATTAGATAATGCTGATATTTGTACAACCTTGTGAATTTAATAAAACCCAGAGAACTGTGTACTTAAAAATGGTTAAAATGATGAATTTATCATAAGAAACAGAACTATGAAGTTTTTCTAAATACTCAATTAAAAGATGGTTGGCCAGTATGGTAGGCTCACAAGACACACTCCACCCTGGGAAAGCCTTGCCTAGTCCCCTCCCCTTGAGATAATGTGAGATTTTTGCATATCATGAGACTCTTCTATGAATAGATTATGTTGTAGCAAATAGGTGGAGAGATTTCAAAGACATAATCAAAAGAAAGATCATATAGATGAGCTTGAATTAATCAAACACACCCTAAAAGAATGACTAGGTCCTCGTTTACATTAGAGCCTGTTGCTGATTTTGAAGAAGCAGCTACAATGTTGTGAGAAGGCCTCAAAGCTCTAGCAGAAGCCATAAGGTCCCATAGTCCTATAGCCTATAGGAAGTAAATGCGGGCAACAATTTGCTGATAAGCAGTTTCTTCATAGCTGAGTCTCAAGTGTAACCTATAATTGACTTAGGGCTTTTTTGTTGTTGTTGTTGTTGTTTTCTCTCTTTACTGTTTTTATTTGTTTGTTTTGTTTTGTTTTTCTCTTTTGGGGAACCTGACACTCAGCTTCTAAATAAATCACACACAGTCTTATTCTTACTTATGAATGCTTGGCTTTAGCTTGGCATATTTCTTGCCAACTTTTCTTAAATTCTACCATGTACCTTTTGCTTCTGGGCTTTTTACTTTCTCTATTTCTGTATGCTTTTACTTCTTACTTCATGTCTTGCTGTGTAGCGGGGTGGCTGACCCCTCGAGTCTTCCTCTCCTTTTCAAATTGTTCTATCTCTTCTTCCCAAATTTCTCCTCCATTTTATTCTCTCTGCCTGCCAGCCACCTATTCTTTCTCTTTATTAGACCAATCAGTGATATTTTGGATAAGCCAAGCAACACAACTGCACATCATTAAACACATGCAACATAAAAGAATGCAACACATCTTTGAATCATTAAACAAATGTTCCACAGCATAAACATATATAAGTATATCTTAAAATAATATTCTACAAGAGTAGCCCACACACGGCTAGGATCATGAGTGCCTCTGACAAGGCCTTAAATGAAGCAGAAGACACATGTAAGTCATCACAATACATTAACCTATAGGAAGAGTGTGAGGATGTATGTTGTCTAGCCAAGCATGTGGTAGTTTATGACATAGTATTGGAAATGAGTGCAGATTCTCCCTCCTTAAAATTAACAAAGAGTATAGCTGCAAGAGACTCAGTACAATGGGGAGCCTTGATTCAACCATGTGCCTTTGCCAGTAGAAGGCTAGCTCACTTGTTCGAAGGCTTTCTAGTTTGTTTTCTCTCAATGCATGCTGATATGCATGGCTTATTACTTTGAATTCATCAAGGAAGGAAAAAGTGGTTGAAGAAAATCCATAGCACATTACAGATGTTAGGTCCCAACCTCCAAACCCCCAAAATGGATGCGCCAATGACGTATCCAAAATGACAGTCTGGGCTCAGCTGAGGTTGGACTCTGACAGGGCAAAACAAAAGGATTGATGGTGAATAGATAAAGCATTCTTCAGAAACCTGTGAAATGGGGTTTCTGCCTACCAAGAAGAGCCACTTCTCTTGTATCTTCATACCTTGGCAGGTGGGATATTTAGCTAGTTTCTAACCCATACTTGTAACATATATCACAGCCCTACATTCATGCCCAGGCTGCTCTGGCTAACACTCATTTCTCTCCTCCCTAGCCTCCTGTTCTTTTTATAACTGGCAATGCTTCCCATATGTTTTTGCTACCTTATCAGTCCCCAAGAGGAAGTCAAGGCAGCTTTCAACTCCTCTCTCCTCCAGATTCCTCGGACTATTCTCTCTCCATTCCAAGAGATAGCCATGCGGCACTTTCATATCTCCAATAAGCTTTCTTTCTATCCATGGAGTAGCCTAGTTTGGTGGTTATAGCAGGTATCAATACCCAAAACTAAACCAGGTACTTTAGCTTTTATATTTTGGTCATCTCACATCACAGATGTAAATCCTTTTCCTAGGATCCTTTGTGACAGAAGCCCTGGGGGTTCAGCGGCAACTCCTGTGTCTCTCATGCATATATCCTGAGCAGTGGACTCATGCTTTTGATTCTACATCTTTTGTAGGGTTTGTGAGGGTTTTTTTCCCTCCCCTAAGAGATCTATAGACAAAAATAAATCTGAAGAACTAGAAAGTTGATTTTCTAACCACTTACAGAGTTACTCCATAAAATTGGCACATTTGAATCTTTAAATAAGTCAACCCTTGGCTTTTTTTTAAATCCTAATAAGGGCTAAAATCATGATGCCTTGGCAGTTTTTGCTGGGAGCAACAATGGTACTGAGAGTCAATTGATCCCTCGGGTTAACCTGGCATTGGGGTCAGGATCTGCAAGTACTTTTGCTTCCTAGTTTTTTAAATATTTCCTGGTAGATACTAAGTGCACTGACAGCAAAGATAATTGAAATAATTATCATTTAGACTCTGGGAAGCCCATTCTATTTAAGCCTTGGGCTTAGAAAGACTTGATTCTTTTTTTCATCCTTTGATGCCATGTTAAGGGTGTTGATTCTTACTACAGTCTTGCTACCTAGGTGGAGATAGAGAGGTGCGTGACAGTCTTCCGAACCAAACAAGAGGATGATGACTTTTACAAAGCTTTTATGTTAGATTTTTTTTAATCGATATACAAAATTAACAGGCTTCATTATGATGTTTTGAGAAACTTGATTTTATCATTTCTCCTCCCCTTCCCATCTCTCTTTTTCTCCCTATCTCCTACCCCCTCTTCTTGCATACCTCCTGCTGGTCCCCCTCCTCTCTTGAGTAGCCCACAATCTCCTTTGATGGAGATTTTATGCATGCATTTCCTTTTGCTCTTTCTTTTCCCTTTGGCTCCTTTAAAGCTTCTTCCTCACCCTGTCACCATCACAGTCCCCATAAAGAAAAATGAAATGGCATTTGCAGGAAAATTGGTGAAGTTGAGAATTGCCATGCTACTTAAAGTAACCCAGACTCAGAAAGAAGATAATGTTAACCTGGAAATTCCATCCCAAATCCTAAATGAGAGGCAATAAGCTCTTAAGTAGCTAGATGTCTGTAGACTACTTGTTATGTGATAGATACTTAATATCCAAGACAACCCCTGACTTGAAGCATCGTCTGTCCCAACAAACACACCTAAATTACATGCTTTTAAGTTCTTCAAGTTTTATCAAATTTGTCCTGAGACCCAGGATAGTTAATACATGAGGCTGAAGTGACAATAATCCCTTTTATTACGTGTTTACTATATGTCTACCCTGTTCTAAGCACTCCATTTGCTTTGTAATTTATCCTAACAAAACTCATTGAGAATGACACCAGTACATACATATTTTAGGAGAAGAAATAAAGGCATCAAGGTGTTAAGTGTTTTTAGCCTAGTCTGTTGCTCTCAGAGCTGCTGAAAAGAATCAGTAGAAATGGTACACTCTCAACATATGGCACTGCTGTCTGCCATCTTTGTTATAATAATTGGCTGCATGGGCATTACCATGGTTCAACATAACTTGTGTTCTGTACCAGAGGTTCAGCTGGGAACATAATATAAACAATGCCTGTTCTAGCTAGTTGTAGAACCTGATATGAGGTAAGAACACTAGTTTTTCTAAGGTCACTGTATCACAGTACCACAGACAGAATGGCTTACATAACATGTGTTTCCTCACCATTTTAGAAAGCACTGGTGCTAGACTCAGACGTTGGCAGGATTGGTCCCTCTCCTTGGCTAATAGAGGAGTGATGTCTCCTTGTTTTCAGATGTTCCTCCCTCTCTATGTATTCTGTACACTAATTTCCTTTTCTTATGAGAACAGCACTAATTAAGACCCATGCTAATTAATCAGTTTGCAAAGGTACCATATGAGGGCAGGTGATGGTTAGGACTAGAGAAATGCTCTGAATGAACGGGATGATTCTGTTTTAAGGTAGAGTCAATTGGATTTGGTGATGGATTGAATGTAAAGAAAGGGTATAAAGAGAATAAAAAATTAGTCCACATCAAAAAAAGGGGGGGCTCAGCAGTAAAGATGCTTGCCACCAAACCTGTAAAAGTGGAAGTCAAGGATCAACTTTACAGTTTCCTCTGATTTGGGTACATTCCTTTCCTATACATACATACATACATACATACATATATGTATACATACATACATACATAAATAATTTTAATTAAGGGAGTCTAGAACTATGTAGAGGCTCCAAGTGTATAAAGTGTTTGTTATACAAACATGAAATCCTGAGTTTAGATATAGCACAATAAAAGCCAGGCTTGGCACTAAATTCCTATAACCCCAGCACAGGGGCAAGGCAAGGAAGATGAATGGATCCATGGAGCTCAGTGGCCAGCCTGTCTACCTGAGTTGTCATGTTCTCTGTTCAGTGAGAGATCCTGTATTTAAAAAATGAAATGGAAAGCAATGAAGAAAAACACCCAGTGTTGATGTATGGCCACCATGTAAATACACACACACACACACACACACACACACACGCACAAAAATGAGACTAGGTAACTGGTCTGAGTCCCCACAATGATAACAGAGCCTGTGGTATAGGAGAGGCTGGAAAGAGGAACATGAGACAATGGTGGGTTCCCATCACAACAGCACTGTTCTGTCAAGATTTACATAGAAAACCCACAAACAAGTGATTCACAACTTGGAATTTGGACTCAAAGACTCCATCGCAGTTTAATAACTCTATGCTTTCCCATGCAATCACTGCCAAATGAAACATCCATATAAAGGGAAGATTTAGAGAGGGGGGGATCATAGAGTCCCTATAAAGATTAAAAGGTATATATTTGCAAAATGATCATGCCCATATCTAATTAAATGGTCAACAGTAAGTGGCTGTACCTCTAAGAACCCATTCATACTGGAGATTACTGTAAGGACAAAATACAATTTTTACAAATCTATACTCCTAAGTCAAGTGCTGGAATTTTATTACAATTCACAGTTGTCACAAGCTGAGGAGCTGAACAGGTACAGTTGAGGATGTATAGCTTCATCACATCCAGTAAATTGCTTCAGACACAAGCCAGTTTCTTTGTCAACAAAAATCACAAGCCAAGGTGCCCTAATATCGAATGACAACTTTTCAGTGTTTGTGAGTGAAACCAGAAGCTAGCATAGATGCTTCAGTATATACTCGTGCATTTGGGCTCTTTTTCAGTTTCCTTGACCAGATGCATAGCTTATTGGCAGATACGTTCCAATAATTTGGTTAAATTCTTTTCTGACTACATGAGGATATTTTTCACCACACAGAACTCTCCCCCCACCCTGCCCCACCAAATTCTTCCAGAATATAAAAATCTCCACCTCTGTTATTTCCAAACTATCTAGTCTATGCTCTTGTTCCAACCATTTCATGGTGGTCCATGTTCTAATGATCCATTGACATCTCTTCATGCTTATTATCTGAGTCAACTAGTGTTTATGTTAAGTATGCTCTTTATGCCCAACACTATTTGAGTCATAATGAAAAACACAGACTCCTTCATGATTATTATTATTTCTTTATTCTTCAAGTGTGATGTGAACAAAGCTGGAGAACAAGATGAAAATTGATATTTAACACTGACTTGAGCCATACATATGTACCCTAGAATAGCTCAGTCCAATAGGACTTCCTGAATTACTGCAAATGTTCCAGATGTAGAGTGCTTATTGCAGCAGCCATCAGCTATGGGTGCTGATTGATGATTGAGCTATGGTTAGGAAAACCAAGGAATGGGCTCTGCAATGTAACCTTGGTCAATGTACACTTAATCACATGGGGCTACCAACAGCAGCACTGTACCGCACAGCTTCTTCACTCAAGAGAGATGATGTGGTCCTTATGATTTCATGAAGGTAGCAGGGCTTACGTCTGAGCTAGAAATGAGACACTTAAGGACAATCCTGTATAAGGAGAAGGCTTAAACAAAAGCTGGAAGACAGGAAAATATATTTTTTATGAAGAATATAAAAGGAAGCATTTGGTTATCCAATATCAAGTGATCAACATAGAAAGCATATACATATAAGTCACATCATACAGACTGCACAAGTTGTATTTAGGTTTTAGTTCTCTCTCTCTCTCTCTCTGTCTCTCTCTGTCTCTCTCTCTCTCTCTCTCTCTGTGTGTGTGTGTGTGTGTGTGTGTGTCCCGCATGTGTTGCAGGGGGAATTAAATAGGAATACCAATTTTAAAAGAGTCCATGGATTTTAGTGAGAACAAGGGGCTGTATTGGAAGTGCTAAGGGGAGGAGAGGAAAGGGGGAAATGATCATTTCAAAAATAAAAATCACTATAAAAATAAAGTTGAAACTACTCTATGTAGGGAAATGAGAAAGTTTTTAAATGATTTAGAAAAGCTTATAGAATGTAGTCCATTCTATTTTAAGATTCATATAAGTATTTTACCTGCGTCAATTATCTCATTATTTGCAGTGGGGATTATAAAATATTGAAATGTTACAGTTTTATAAATAACTCCACAGAGTTACAGCACATAGTATGAAAGTTGTTTATTGTAATTTTCAGTAGCAATAATATAACAATCTAAAGAGAATTCTTAGAGAAAATTATTAAATAGATTAAAGAAATGTATCCAATTTTCTGAGTCACAGAGGGGACTAGTGACAGCAGAAAGGAAGCACAAAGGGATGGAGAAGGTCAGACTGAGCTTGGGAAGAGTTAGAACCACTGGATAGGCCAGCTGTTAAAAGGGAGGGAACATTCTAGAAAGCTAGTAGCAGCATAGGAATGGGAGGGACAACCCAGCTGATCATTTGTATTCTGCCGGTGACAGTTCACAGCCCAAAGATGTCCAGAACCTGGAGGGTAAGGATTGTCTAGAGCTTAGCTTCCCATGGCACAGAGCTTGACCATGAAGACAATAGAAGGTTTAGGTAAGGAGAATGAGAATAAACTGTACTTCTTGGGGGAGGGGGACTAAGATTCACAGTTGTTGTTTGTGCTGTTATAAGAAGGTATGTTAAACCAGGTAATTTAAACAACTAACATCTTTAATGGTTTTGGAGCCAAGGAGGTCTGTGATCCAGATGCCTGCATGTTCAGGTCATGTGAGGGTTTTAGACATCCTTCTTTCTACATCCTCACAAGGAGGAGAAGGGGACAGGGTATCTTCAGTGTTCTACCTTCATAACCCACTTACCTGCCAAAGACCTCACCCCAAATACTGTCCCATTGCAGATTACAGTTCAGCATCAAAAAAGTTTCAGGAATATAAACCTAAAGAATGCCTGAAATGAAAACAATTTAAATACCTAATGTTAGTTAAGTATGGCAAAGCCATGTGGGAAGATGTAATGGAGCATTCAAAGTAAATAAAAGAGAAAACTTTCACTAAATAGTAAATGAAAATCAAAATATGACAACAATATTATAGAAGGATCAAGGCACTAGCTGTAATTGGTACATATTCAGGAAATGGGTATATTAGTCTCATAGCCAGTAAAAAACATATTGAAAAGAAATGCACTCAAATTCTTTTTTAAAAAAGATTTATTTATTATGTTTACAGTATACAGAAGAGGGTACCAGATGTCATTATAGATGGTTGTGAGCCACCATGTGGTTGCTGGGAATTGACATCAGGTCCTCTGGAAGAACAGTCAGTGCTCTTAACCTCTGAGCCATCTCTCTAGCCCCACACTCAAAATTCTAATAGTGTCTTTTGAGGTGGGAGTTTAAAGTTTTTAGTGTGTGTGTGTGTGTGTGTGTGTGTGTGTGTGTGTGTGTGGTGTGGTATGTTTGTATGTGTGCATTTATGTGGATAAGTAGATATATGTACATATGCAGGCCAGAGGTCAACATCTGCTCAACTGCTCTTATTTTTTGAGACAAGTCTTTTCCCTGGGATTGAACACATGTCAGTTCAGCTAGACTGGCTGGTTGGCAAGCTCCAGGGATCTGCCTGTCTCTCTGCACCCCAACACTGGGGTTACAGAGGCACATCATCCCGCCAGTCTTTTTACATGGATGCTGGATATCCAATGTCAGGTCCTCATGCTTGCATACCAAACACCTCACTGAAGAGCCATATCTCCAGCCCTCAGGGGGGATGTTTTTACTATATTTGCACCTTCCTGTTCTGTTCAGATTTTCTTAAACAATGCAACTCCTGTATTATCTATAATCTACAACAGATTTTTATTGTTACTGTTCTGTCTGAGGGGCTGCATGACCTAGAAGTAGACATATAACTCAGTTCCTGCCCAGCACTCACTTGCTGGCTTTTACTTATCCTCATTCTCATTCTGTGCCTATTTGGAAGTGACTGGGTGCCTGAGCTACATGACTTAGTGCCCTCAAAATAGGATGAGTCAATAAAAATGGTCTTCTTTAACAATATTCTGCTGAGAAACTCTGAGGTCCTGGAGAACAGCCTGATTTCCTATTGATCTTTTTACTGCTTCAATTATTTCCTCAATCATGGCTGGTTAATTTAGATCCCCACCAACCCTCTCTCTCCATTGTCTATTATATTTGGTCCCTGTTAAATATGAATCTTCGGCAGCATTTCCATTACTAAATTGACAGTTGCCTAATGCTTTATTGACATCTGTAGGAATGAAGCATATTTCTTAGGAACCATGTAGGCGGTAGTCATTCTTTTCCCTGAACCATCTAAGCATAGCCAGTGTTTTGTGTTCTTGTAATCTTAATTTTAAAAACAGCAATCCATCTGTTTCATTGTTTTATTCTTTCCTAATAGAAGAAAATTCCCCCTACTATCTTACTGATCTACAGTCATCCAACCCTGATGGGCTCTTGTAAATGGAATTAACTTCAGAGATGTGATGGCTTTTCATATTAGTTATCATTTCAGTAAATCCATTCACTCTCCCTGGCTTGCTTTTTAACCTCCAGCTGCTACCCAATTATTAGTTCTTGGATGACTGCTTCAGCAGCATTACTGTAGTACTTGCTTGTAGTAGATATTAATAATAATAAGCAGTTTATAAATGTGCAGAGTGTTAAATGCACATAAGGATTATTGTTGATAAGCCTAATGGTAATCAGAGTGTTCCACTGGGTGAGTTAGAATTCTTGCGGTTGGAATGAATAGAAATCAACTCAAGGTGGCTTCAGCAAAGAGGTACTGTGGGGTTGTCTCAATACATATTGAGAGGAGTCTTTGACAAGCTTTTGGAATAAAGAAGCAGCTGGGCCCCAGGAAGAATTGGAACTATGAACTGGAAAATCAGCATGACTCTGAAGACGGCCAGTGATATTTTTTAGTAGTAGAGCATGTCCCTAAGAGCATGAGGAGCCAAGCTCAGTCTCAGCATCACATCTCTAGTATCAACCATCTGATCTCTTGTTTCTGATGTGTTTTTTTTCTGAATTATACCCCACACCTCATGTGATGGGTGAGAACATTACCACTGAGCTACAACCCCAGTTCTCTGTGTCATGCTTCAGACTTAATTTCTCACCTCTCATTTCATTTCACAGAAAATTCAATGGTTTCCACTCCCACATCTCACAGTTGTGGCTAGACTAAGAAGAACCCTCTCCTGTGTCTTTTTGAGCTCTTAATTTTATACATTCAATTATCCCTATATGGATTGCACATTCTCAGGACAAGGGCTCTAATTGGCCCAGTGTTAATCCAAACAATAGCATGCAAAGGGAGGCCCAGAATATGTGTTTCACAGAATCTGGTAATATCCTGTGCTCTTTGATCACTGTGTGGTAATCACAGAATTTCAAAGGTGTCAATGATACTTATTACATAGTTGATGGTTTTGTTGGCCTTAATTGCATTGCAGGGATAGATATTTACCAAATTCACCATTTCTTTTTTGCATTAACATTTTTAAATGAAGCATATAGATGGAGTGATGCAAGCATGAACTCTAATTACTTTGGACCCACAGGCCTGGAAAAGAAAATATTTTTATGATCTTGACTTAAATGATTGTCATAGAGTCGTGCCATGGTGATGATGAAATTTGATCAAAGAAAAACCTAAAAGTAGCATCCAGAAAAGTGAAACAGGAAATGGCTCATGAAAGCCAGGCTTGGCTTCCTGTTGTGAATAAAACAGTCTGAGAACCACACTTGCTAAAATTCTACTGTCTTATGGCCAAACACCAACCTACTCATATTTAATGAGACTGACATCTAGAAGGTCTGTTTGGAAGTAGGCAAAATAGTAATTAGCCTTCTGTCTGGGGTTTACTGCCTTGAATCCTCAAATAAAGACATCTATGTTTTGTACATATTGTATACATTTGTCAAACACCTATACTAAGGTGAAATGAATCCCTTCCCTTATGGTTATCAAAAGAGTCTTTAAGTGCACCTTAATCTTAATTGTGCTCTGCAGTAGGCTCTTGAATAAGTACTTCACATTTTTCGTTTTCACAATATATACTGTGAAGTGGGCTCTTCTGTAATTTACTTTTAATAGACAAGCAACTAAGGATCTCAGAGTCTGAAAGAAAATGATCAACATCCCACAGTTAGAAATGTATTAGAGAAAGAAGACTGTGACTCCAGACCTCTATGGCCACATAACACTTGATGTCATTTACTTAGTATTTAAGCTATGTTTTGGTTTCCTCAGCCTGTTATGTTGGCTCTCTGAAGAAGAGAAAAAGGAGCACTCCCCCACCACTGGCATAGACTGAAGTGTGAGTAAACTATGACACACCACAGCACAACATGTTCAGTATCATGAATAAGGCAGCTGGAGAAAAAGCTCTACCACTTCCTAGCCAAGTGACCTTGGGAAGTTTCCTTTCCTTACACCTGGTACAGAACAAAGTCACACTTTATAGTTGCTCAGTGGAGGGAGGGTTGTTATATGTTAAAGTACTGAAATCATACTGGGGGGTGGGGAACAAAGGCCCTTCAATGGTAGTTCTTACTCTAAATTACTATATATGTAAAGGAGACAGGGGAGGGATATGTCTAATGCTGCTAGATATGCAACAAGCATTGGCTACTTAAAGTAGAATCCCAAAGAAAAGCCCTTATCTTATTCTCACAGTTACTAAGTATATGTTGTGTAAAATACACTCAGCTCACTATTAGTGAAAGGTATAAGGGCAAGCAGTGTGACAATATACAGAGTGTTCTAGATCCTGTTTCTATAAAACAGATGGAATTTAGGAAAATGACGAGAAAACACTTAAAAATGGTCATGGCCATGAAAAGTCTAGGGTTATATTAGGAGACAGCAAACTAAGCTCTCTATAAAGCCCTTTTGAAATGCTTTATTTTAGAAACTTTTATCATGCCTTGTGCCCCAAGGGCTCTCTTCCTCTTTTCACACTCACCCATACCACATGCTACAAAATAGACCACTGTTTGTCACTTCCAAGACGATACAGCTGACTCTTAATGATGGACTGTTAGATTGTTAGTTATCTAGAACGTTCTTCAGCTTGAATTAGCCTGAGAATGGGTAAAGCCAAAGTGTGGGTGCATATTAAAAATGGACTTTTTACCAGTGGCAGCTCGCCGTTTTTCATTTTAACATTTTTCTCTCTTCTCTTCTCCACCATGTAAATCTGCAAAAAAACTTGACTCATAAGAGGATTTTCTTATGAGGTGCTTTTCTTCAAACATATGGATAACATTGCCAGGTTTAACTGAAGGCTGTTTAGAGTCCTGTTCTGTTTACAGTCTAAAGGAGATCACTTCTGTTCTTGGCCTCAATCCTAGATGCCCAGGAAATTAATGGTGCCTCTTGGCCCGTGACAGCCTGTTTACCTCCTGGAGTTGGTCCCTGGTTTTTACTGGATTGGAGTGTCCAATCTTCCTTAGACCTGATGCCAATTCTATCTGGCACTCCTCAGGGCCACCCTTCTCTGACAATTCTTCCTGCCCACAGTCTCTGAAGCCTCTGAAGCCACAGTGATTTGTTTTCTATGCCTTTTCATGATTGATGGCATGGAACAATACATCATTTATACTTGACATGAGCTGCAAAGAACTCAACTCACCATGTGGGATGGGGAGTGGTGTGTGTGTGTATGTATGTGTGTGTGTGTCTTTGTCTGTCTGCTCTCTGTGTATCTGTAGTAAATGTGTATGTGCTGCATACATGTGTACATGAGAATATGTGTGTTCAAAATGTATGTGAAGGCCAAGGGACGACGCCACATGTTCCCTTCAATCACTTTCCCTTTTATTGAGGCACTGCCTCTTACCAGAGCACAGAGCCCACCAATTCAGCTAGTCTATCTAGCCAGCTTGCTTATTTGCTCTGCCTTTTTGCCTTACTTGCAGGTTCCCAGACCAACCTCCTGTTGGAGTCAATGAGTTGTATATAAGTCTCTTTACACACGGGGAGAGCTACATAAGTACTGGCTATTATTATTAGTGTGTTTAATGAAAGCAAAAGCTGAGGACAGAGAAGTAATAGAAGTTCATACATAGTGGCTAGTATTTGCTAAATTGTGTTAATATCTAACAGAGTACATTAAGTAATTTTTAAAAATAAATGACCATAGGAAAACTAGTTGGCAAAATATTGATTAGAAACTAAAAGTCTCTGATACTACTGAAATTCTCTAAGCCTGTAACATCCTATTGTATATTAACTGCCCCCCTCAAAGTGGCCACAGTATCTAGGGTTTTCCCACCCAGCCCCCACTATTTTCTATTAGAATATCAAGCAGGAAAAGCTAGCATTATGGAACTGGAATGCTTCCCTTAGACTATTTGTATTGCCAGGCTGGCCCTGTCTGGCATCTGGAAACTTAGGCTTCAGAAAAGTTCCTCTTACTCCCTAGCCAGGTACTCATGATGGTAAAACAACATACGCTCACACACACACACACACACACAACACATGCACACACGTCACCTATGCTAAATTGTTGCATTCTTTCTAGGAGCCTGAAATGCTGGATCACATCTGGTAGATAATATGTCAGTGACAAGTCCCAAACTAGGTTTCTAATGAACAGCTATAGTAGAAATTTCAATGCTCATTATTGGACTCATCCTATTTAACTCCTACTGGTAAAAGACTATTGAAGAGTGTAGTTTACATTATCCTAAATTCCACGTGTATTTCTTTCCATTTTCTGATTTTATTCTGTTGGAATAAGTCTGCTATGAGTTCAAAATTTTGCAGAATACTGTAAGTCAACCTCATAAGTCACCAAGTCAGTGTGTATTCCTCAGGACGTTGTCACATCCAAAAAGGTCTTCTCCTCACAGTACCTTTCAGCATCACATGGGTCTTTGAAATTTTACACCATTTCACTGTGTGGAATAGTGATTAGTTATTCAGTTCTTTGGGTAGAAGCAGATTCCAGCCCATACCTTTATTCTGAATATTTAGTGAAAGATGTTAGTTTGTTTCTAAATAATTTTTTTGCCTGAATGTAACACATAGAGTAAATACATACTGACAGGTAAAAACTGACTGCAGTAATTTTATTGTCTTGTAGGAATAATGGGATGAGAAGAATAAAAATAGACCCAACAGCATAAAGATATAATCATCTTTGCATCCTTCCATTTTTAAACCTAACTCTTTATTCTAAATTAAAAGCATATAATCTTATATATACAATATTAGTTATATAACATTTATTAAAATAATGTTCACAAGCTGTTGATGCATCTAATCAGAAAATCTCACTAAAGAGACTCCATGTCTCTTTGAGTCTCATGCCTCCCTGAGTTCATTTGATGACATCTACAGCTGTGTCAGGGTCTCCTGGGAACAAGCAGGCTGCCCTGGTGCATAAAAAGCCAAGAAGAAATAACAATTAGTCCCCGCAAATACTGGTCCAAACTTCTCTTCCACATTCTTCTCAGCTGATTTGTCTTCCTTTTTTACACTGTTGCCAAGAGTTATATTTGTAGATCCTCCACCCTTGCTGGAAATTGTGTTTCCTATGACATAGGCCACACTTCCTTTGAGTCCTCACTGGATGTCTAGACCAGCCTATTCTGTTTTCCTTTGACCTGTTTTTAGTGATCTTGTTGACCCATGTCTTATTAATGGGTTTTGAACAATTGGATTGCCTGACACCTTGCCCAAGTGACTAATTGGGCAGATAACCTTGATGTTTCAGTATCCATGTTTATGATGTATCTTGCCTTTCATGTTTTTTGTTTTTTCTACAACTTTTTTTTTTTGACTTTTCCATTTAAATTCTTTGTTCTAGGCTTAATAAATCTGTCTTTCCCCCTTATATCCTTGACTCCTTCCTGATCTTTGGAATCTCCACCAATATCTCTGTGGTTATGCCTGGGAACTTACTGTTATTTAATTATACACCCAATAGACAATAAATAAACGTCTACTAAAATCCATTCACTGTCCTAGATAACAGTGACATAAGAAAGAATGAAACAAAGTCCAAGATCCCACGGAGCTTGCTATATAATTTGTCTGTGATATATACTGTTATATTAATTTGGGAATAGTATTAGTTAACTGATTTTTTTCATCAGTTCATGTCAAATTCTATGAGGAAAGAAAATGTTCTAAATGACCAGTAGTAAATAAAGATTAGCAAGTCACATACAAATCCATTTTCTCATCTATGACTTTGGGCTACTCACATCTGCCTCTTACCAGTATTCAAAAGACAGGTTCAGACAGAGCTAATAAAATACCTAATACTGGGACAAGCATACCCCCGTCACATCAATGGAAGGTAGTCATAGTTTCAACTAGGTAACCCTATGACACAATTGTTTGTGATTCTATTTTTCCAAGAATTTAGGCCTAAGATATTGATCATTATGGAAAGATCTCAGCATTGTACTGTCAACTTTTCCCTATAATGTCCAACCTGAACCGGATTGGGGGGAGGGAGGGATGAAAGGATGGCGTTGTGAGTCATAAAGTCAACAATGCATGTAAAAACCCGTCAGGCTTCCTCTGCATGGGGACATGGATTTCCACATCCATTTTTGGCTTTAATGTTCCTGCTCAAAGTTTGCTTAATTTCCTGGCACCTACCACATACAGAATAGAGTTTAGAAACAAGGAATTTCCCTGTAATGTCCACTTGTTGTGTGCCACGTATCATATACATGCTCAACTTTATAACGTCCCTCCAAAGAGGTTCTTATTGTTGCTTCCAGGATTGAAAAGCTGAGACTTAAGAACATTAGATAATTTAAGCAAAGTTGCAAAACTAATGAAAGCACCACCTTTGTCCTTTACAGTAAATGCCCTTCAGTAGGCCAAAGATTAGCTTATTCTTTTACTAGGGAAATGCAGTAGGCATTTTCCCTACTACACAAAACACTCTCACTTAGCCCAAGGGGCCTCCAGTGGAGAAACCAATTCACAGCAGTCTTGCAATTACATTGTCCTAATGGTTTTCAGGGCTGGGTCTTAGGTGAATAAGTAGAGGTGCCTGTAATAAAATGTAGAGAACTCAGTAGTTCCTGCAGATGCACATGCACAATATTGCTCATTCTAATCCCAGTCCCGCCCCTCCTGCCAAATGCCCCTAGAAGCAATTACACCAAGGTGTTTGTCACCATGGTAACCAGGACAGACCTGAGACTGGAGATACTTTGACATCCCTTCCCTCTTGATTTCATGTTGCTATTTCTGAGCAACTCCTATCCTAAAACTATTTCCCTTTCCCCAAACTACGTTTCCTAACTGTTTATGCTTATATTCATAATATAGCTGCATAGACAGGAAGGGAAGAAACCAGGAAGGTTCTTCACCAACACAAGAGAGTTGATTTTGGTCCATTTGCTGACTGACTTCTGTTATAAGAGGCTGATTTTAAGAAGATTGTAAGAACAGAGTTTAGTAGGAAAGTAAGTGCTCTGGGTGATGAGTGGGTCTGACCCAGATATAGAAGGCAAGGGATTGTTCTTGTCATTGTTGAGGCCCAAATCAGCCCTTCTTATCTTACAGAAGAGGAAACAGACTTTAAGAGGGAAAATGAGTGTATGACCTCACTTAACTATTTCATGCAACACCAGGAGTAGAAAGTCTCTTTCTATACTTAGCAGCTTTTCATGCTCAGTTGGGAAAATGGCATCCATCATATATGGTCTTCTCTTGACTCTATTAGAACCTTTACCAATACCAGTTCAGAAAACAGGCATTTACTCTCTGTGCTCAGTTTCACTGTTTTTCTGAAAAACCTATTTTTATTGGCCAGCTTTGTGCTGTTATGATAAAGAAACTAATTTATAAAAAGAAATGGGCTTTTACCTTAGTTGGGAGATTAAAATCCAAGGTCAGGCAACCTAGTCTGAGATGATGGTGCCATCATCACAATAGAAGGAACATAGGTCAAAACAACATGTCACATTCCAAGCCAGAAAGCAAAGAAAGAGAAAATGGGCCAGGTTTCCAACTATCTCTTTTGGGTGCATACTTCTAGAGACCAAAGACATACCCATTATCTATGCCCTACCCCTCAAAGGACCAAACATATTCTGAGAATTCCACTCTGAGAACAAGCCTTTAACCTGGATCTTTATGGAATATTCATCCAAATCTTTTATACTTCCCATGTAGTAGAGTATAGAATTTTATGGACCACCTACTTTAGAATCACCTATCATATTAATACAAATTGCAGAGTTGCAAACTGTTTTCTAGTTCTTTTAAGTCAGGATATGATTCTGTCTCTTGAATTTAAGAACTGGTAATGGAGATTTGAAGCTTTTTATATCCATGACTTATGGCCTGGGCTTTTCTTTCCACTGGGGTGCTAACTCAGTTCTTCCACCATCATCTTATATTTCTAGGTCTCAGACAAATTCAACAGGGAATGATAATCACCATATTTTTATCAAGTTGTGATTTGGCTAGAAGAGGCATGGGAAGAGGAAATTCTCAAAATAAAAGACATTCCATTTCTCCTTCTGGGTCATGATAGTGTGATAGAGGAAGATTGTTCATTTACTCCTGGTGTATTTTCAATAAAAGTTTCTTGTCAAACATGATAAAACACTCTTCAGATCTTCATTTTCAGTGAAGGGCAAAAATATTTTCAAATAGATGTCAGGATTTTTTTTTCCAGATCCATTGTAGGAATTTGTTTTTGTGCTTCCAGGAGAAAGTACACATTGGTGGGCATGGGCAGTGTCTGTGCATGTGAATGTCTAGCACACATACAGCATACATCAGTTGTTAAAATATAAAATTTAGAGGATTTTAACTTTGGAAATTATAAATTTGTGTCCTCTGTATTAGAAGCTGAAATATTTTCACACTTGCCCTATTTTTATTCTGCATGTGCATGTTTCTACTAATTGATGTGCCAAAAACAGTGACATCTTGAGGATGGACTTTTCATAAATAATATTAGTGACATATAATAGGTCCCAAAGAGGTTCTTCATGCTCTTTCTACAATTTGCAATACAGTTTGTCGCCCTAAAGATATTCCTCATCAGAACCCAGCAACATTGCCACCCTAATTTTGTGCTTTAAATCTCTAAAATAAAAGAAAATAATTTATACTGCTTAAGCCAACCAGTTTATAGCTGATGTCATAGCACATTTGCTATCACATGGACCACAGTCCAGAAATCTGGTATATGAAGTCTGCTGTCTTAATTGACTACAGAACATTAAAGATGAATGCCAATTTTCTTACATTTCTCCCATTAAGGGGAGAGTCTGGACCTTCCCCTAGAATTTGGGAAGCTTTATTAACAGATCTGATTTATAAAATATGGTGGAAGTGATAACTAGCCCACTGTCTGGACCTAAGCCTTAAGACACCATAACTGCTAAATTTATAACTCTTTGGAATACATGAGATGAGCCTGAGATCCCTATATCTCACTGTAAAGCCAGCCTACAAGAAGAGGCCCTAGGGAAACAACATGTGAGAAAAGACACAACAGTGAAGAAGCACCAACCATCTAGACATAAACATGGAGGTGCTCTCTTGGAAGTAAATCTTTAAATGAACCATCTGACTGAGCCCTTTGTCAGTACCTAACTCATAAGAGCATAAGCAAAATTAAAGTCATGCTTTGAAATAAAAATATAGACTCAATAATGACAACAAGAGGCCGTTTCTAGATTTTTCTCTTCTGAAACTTATTTTAGCCCCAGTTTTGTTTTGTTTGATATCCTTGATGCTAATGAAATTTGTCTTCATAGTTTTATAAAAACACATATGTGTAAGTTTTTGAACTATTTAATATTTTGGAAGTTATATATTAAAAATGTAAATATATATCTACCCAGAGTTTTATAGCTTTGTCTCAACAGCATCTGTAGATTCAGCCAACTTCTAATCAAAAGTATTTAGAAAAGTAGCTGTGTTTACTGAACATGTAAACACTTTTTTATTCCGAAACAGAACCCTATAATACCTATTTGCATAATATTTATATACATTAGGTATTATAAGGAACCTAAGCATAGTTTTAAATGTATGAACAGATGTATGTAGTTTATATGCAAATATTACATCATTTTTACGAGAAACTTTCACATCTGTGAATTTTTGTATCAATGAGGGATCCTGAAAACCAATCAGCTGTAGACATTAAAAGATACCTGCATGTGATAAAAAAAAAATTAATTCATGAGCGCAAGAGACATAACTAAAAGCAATGGAAATTTCTATGTGGAGTGCTTTATCTTCAATGGACCACCTTGCTCAAAGTAAAACGAGCACAATGCCCAGGACAGGTCAGCTGTGAGAGCTGGTTTCCTTATCTATGAAAGCAGGTCCTATTCATCTTTGGCATTGATGACTCTATGAATATGAGAGCACAGCTTTTGTAGTAGGTATTCTGAGTGTCTACCTGTGTTTCTTACAATGTATTAGAAACCTATGCCATGGTGATCCAGCCTGTGGGACAAATGAAATACTCAGTTCTTTGTTGCAACCCGGTATTTTCCTTGTCTCTTCCAGCGCTCAGTAAATATTTGTTGACTAAATGAATGAACAAATGAGTGTATGTTAGTCACCACAGTTACAAAGACAAATGAGATATGATCCCTGCCCTTGAGGAGCTCACAGTCTATTGAACACAAGCAGCAAATTAAATACTGGTCATGCCTCCTGGGTAGTACATTCTGTTATTATAGAAACACCATTTCATCTATGTCTAGCTGCTATTCATACCGACATACAAATGAAACAACAAGGGATATGTGAAAATGTACCTTGGAGGAGCCTAGTGAGGGAGAGGAGTCTTTGTTATCCTGAAGAGGTACCCTCTCTGTGCTGACTGACTGGTTCACTGGGAAGGCGGAAGAAGGGATAAATGGAAGAAGGGATAAATGCCCCACCAGAGCTGCAGGAACCTGGGCCCAATTACTCAGAATCACCCTCAGGGACCTATCAGAAAAGCAAGAACATACCCACTGACACATCGGTCCATCAAGCTGCATCTGCACCAACTGCAGAAGCAGCCTTGTGGCTACTGTGTGGGCACTGCTCCTAAACTGCAGCTAAAAGAGAAAGATGTAAGGGTGTGTCTAGCTTTTTAAAAAGAGACATGAGAATGTTTAAGTCAATCTCAATGGGATAATTGTGACCACTAGAAGCTAGTAATGGCATGGAGGAGGGCAAAGGAGAAATGGTCGATAATGGGCACCCAAGCAGAGTTAGTGAAAAGGATCAACTCTCTGGTATTCTGATATTCTGCAGCTCAATGCAGTGACTGTGACTCAGAGAAACCCAGTATTAATTATATGAAGAACCATAGGGAAGGGTATCAGTATGTTAATGTTAATAAGGAGATGAGAATGTTAATAACCCCAGTTTGATCAGGGCCTATCACCCACATATATTGAAAACTATACTGTATCTCATAAATATATACAAGAACATGTCAGGTTTTTTAAAAAAATATTTAAATAGATGAAAATGTTCACTACCTAAATTTGATTATTAAAAACTATATACATATGTTGAATTATCACAAAGTAGTCCATAAATATGTATAACTAAAATAATCAATTGAACAAGAGAAATGTTTAGAAATCCAGGTTTTAGTCAGCTATAAATTTATTTATGTTTTTCAGAGAATTAGCTTTTTTGCTTAACAAGTGTGTTTCAAGTTTGTACATATTTGCCCCCTTTCTTTATACTTGAGATTGTTTTTTAGAGTCAGACAAAGAGAAAATGATACTTTTGTTTAATCTTGTAGGTGAGTGGCTTCTAGGTCTTTCCTAGTATCCATCTAAGGAAAGCATCCATATGTGGTGGTTTCAAAGAAAATAGCCCCAAAGAAAATGGCACTATTAGTCGGTGTGGCCTTGTTGGAATGGATGTGGTCTTGTCGGAGGAAATGTGTCACCATGGGGCAAGCTTTGGTGTGAATGTCAGTCAACTTCCTGCTAGCCGCCATGCTCCTCACCGTAATGATAATGGACTGAAGCTCTGAATCTGATAGCAAGCCCTCAATTAAATATTTTCCTCTTAAGACTTGCCCTGGTCATGGTGTCGCTTCATGGCAATAAAAAAACCAGCTAAACACAATGTCAATATGTTTATATGGTCCACATGCAGTGTTCATTAAAATATAGTTGCATTTTGAACGATTTCTCTTTGTCTGTGTTGAATAATGCAAGGGATGGGTTTCTGGCCATTGTTGGGCAAAGACATTGTCTCTGTCTGATCCACAGCTGGCCAAGAGCTGTGCCCTAAGAGGTTGAGCTCTGTGGGTAAAAGTAACTCAGTTTACTCAGTTTTCTGCCTTTGTTCACCACACTGAGTTCTTGAATATAGAAACTCCTTAAGAAAGGGTCAAAATCTCTTTGCTTTATATAATCCCTCCTCTGATGTGGGAATGTCTTTCTATATGCTGTGAAATAAAGGAAGTGTTTTGCCCCATGGCGGGCTCCATAAGAGTAGGCGGGGAAATCAGAGCATATGTAGGAGAAGGAGGGTGGAGTCAGACAGAGATGTAATCCAGCTGCCCATGATGCAATATGTAGCAAAATAGGTAAGCCACCGGCTACATGGCAAGACAGAATAATGGAAATGGGCTGTGTTAAGATGAAAGAGCTAGCTAGCAATGTGCCTAAGACATAGGCCAAAGAGCATAAAATTAATATAAGCATCTGTGTGTTTCTTTGGGACTTTGTGATTGCTGGTCCAGATAAGCAACAGTAGGCAGGTCTGAGCCATGGGGCTAGGCTGACCAGAAACCTCATGTTACACTCCTCCTCTCTTGGCTGGACTGGGAGCTTGACACAGTGCTTAGCTGTGCATCTACATCTGCTTCCATCCATTGCTGGATGAAGTTTCTATAATGATGATTAGGGTGGTCATCAATTTGATTATAGGGGAAGACCAGTTTAGGCACCCTCCTTACTATTGCTTAGAGTCTTATCTGGGATCATCTTTGTGGGTTCTTAGGTGTTTCCCTAGCACCAGGTTACTCTCTAACCCCACAATGTCTCACTCTATCAAGATATCTATTTTGTTGTTCTCCCTCTCTGTCCCTTCCCCAACCCAACCATCTCATTCCCTACATTCTCTTTCCACCTCCCTCTATCCCCTCCCCCGACCATGGTTCCAATTTACTCAACAGATCTTATCTAATTCCCCTTCCCAGGAGAATCCATAGATGGCTCTCTTAGATTCCTCCTTGTTACCTAGCTGCTCAAGCATTGTGGATTAGATTATATGAGCAAAGGGGTCAAAATCCCAATGAGGAATTTTACAGAGACAGCTGACTGGAGCTCTTGGGAGCTCACTGACTCTGAACTGACAGCTGGGGAACCTGCATGGGACTGAACTAGGCCCTCTGAATATGGATGACAGTCCAGTGACATGGACAGTTTGGGGGGCCTCTGGCAGTGGAACCAGTGAAACTGGCTTCTTGGAGCCCATTCTCTACAGAGGAACACCTTGCTCAGCCTTGAAGCTTCGGGGAAAGGCTTGGTCCTACCTCAGCTGGATATGCCAGACTGCTTTGACTCACCCTGGGAGTCCTTACCCTCTCTGAGGAATGGAAGGGGGATGGGATGGGAGAAGCTGGGGAATGACTGGAAAGAGGGAAGGAAGGGGGAACAGTGGTGGATATTTTTAAAAAAATTAATTTTATATATATATACATATATGTATGTATGTATAATTAAAGGTGAAAGCAGCAAGGCCACCTGATTCCTCTCTGCTTCACAGTGTGAAAATTTATCAGCTATAGCATCATGAAAAGAAATAACTATCTTTATTAAGACACATTTTCTTTTTTAAGAAGTAACTTCATGCTATTCAACATTACGAGCCAATGGAACCAAATTAATTATGTTAGTAATTACATAAAATTATAACAAGCAAAATTTTGAAAGTTAGCAATAACCGTCCATGAGAGCCATTATAAATTTGAGAATTATGTGACACTATTTTTCTTCTGAGTCTGGCTAAAGAGAGTGACTTTCAGAAGAAATTAAAAAAAGAAAGAAGCCAGCATGATGGCCCATACCTCTAGCACTTGGCAGCCTAAAGCAGGAAAAATACAACAATCTGAGATCATCCTTGGCTAGAGTGAGACCCTGCATTAATAAAGAAAAATAATTAGCAGAACAGCATTAAACTCACAAAAACATAACTTGCTTACTAATTTTGTTTCCGACCTTTTAAGTTTTACAGTTTTTCTCTGACCCTTGGGTTAACTGTCATGGCTCTTAGCTATTAGATTTTCCTGTGTCACATGTCATGCGAGCTGATTTTAGTACACTTAACAATCTAGAATGTCATAGCCCTCAACTTTTATCTTTATGGGAGGTGCTACATTAAGTGAATTAAAGTTAGAAGTGACTAAAAGAATTAATACAGTTAAAGAAGACTTAACTGTTTTTAAGAAGTCTACATCAATCAATGCCTTAGGAGTCAGGGCATGAGCAACGAGAGTGATGCACAGAAGCGTAGCTGCTGAATAACACGGATTCCTGGTTCCCAAGCAGCAATTACCAGAGATGGGCTTAGTTGTGTAATCTTGCCCCCTAATCAACAGTGACAAAATTACAAAAGGAGGTAACATGGATGAAATCCCTGAAGCATATAGCCTTCTTTCTCCTTTAACTCAGAAAAAGGATTCTATCATGTTAAAATCATAGGCCCAAAAAAAGAAGGTAGAAAGGCTTCATGGTTCATGTTCCTGACTTCAAGTAAATCCAAGCATAACCTGTCATAGAATAGTGATTTGCCTGTTTGTAACCTTCCAAGCAAAAGAAGCTGTGTGCATTTCTGTGATAACCCAGCTGGATGTTTAATTGCCTTTTCCAGAAGGGAGTTTTTGGTGTGACTTCAGAGCCTTTCGGAGCTGGTTCCAGGATCTCTGACCATGGAACATTTGGTAGACTAGTGATCTTGCTAAATCTTATTCAACTACTTTGTAGCATGAGAATAAGCAATAGGCTTCTTAATGACATGATATGATTTTAGGGAGTAAAAGAAACAAAGAGACCCTTAAAACATGTCATTTCCCTGCTCTTCTTTTACCAGACACCCTCCTATTACACTCCAAGTAGTCTTCAAAATTGCTGTGGAGACAGACTGTTCAATGTTTGGTCATTTCCTGAGGTAATAGACAGCATGGTATAACTGGAGAAAAAATTGGCACGCACTTCAAAGGGAAGCTGGCTTGCCATCAGAATAGCAAGATAAAAGGAGAAGCATTTAGTATGTCACACTGGATTGTCGGAGTTAGTAGTTATTGCCTATGCCAGATACCATTTGACATCTCTAGGGCATAGAACCAAAGAGCTCTGTGGCCAATCCACTTAATGTTGAGGGAAGAGGATTCTTTTCATTATTAAGGCAGCAGGGAAACATTGTTGATAGAGACCTACGAGGCGCCCCACATACAGATAGAAAGGAAAGGAAGCCTGGGTTTGTGGTTGCTAGCTTGTATCAGAGGAACACTGTACAAAAAGGAAAGCACATTGAGACAGTTGAATGCTGTGGAGATGCCTGAGAAATACATCACACTTGGTGATGACTCTGTCTTCACTATGGCAAGAAAATTACTGACCCAAGAGTGTGCCATGAAATACTATTCCAAGACTCAAGAACTTGAAAGGAGCTCCATGAGCTGAAAAAGTGATTCAGTGATGGCTCTCATACCCTGTTTTGTCATTCCTGACTATCAAAATTCTGGGATCTATCTTGCCTTTTTTTGTAAAAGCAACAATGATAAAAATATGTGTAGCCTCTGCCGAGTGCAGCTTTGAGGTCTAGTGTGATGAATGACAGACCTGTGCCATGTCCTCAGACTGTTCCCTGGTGCATGTCTGGTAGTCAGCAGCTATTCACTGAACAGATACATAAAGGGAGGTAGTTAAATAGATGAGCTATAATAGGATGACATAAGCTTTGGTAGCTTCTGCTATGGTACTGTGGTTCTATCTGTGGAGGGAAGTAATCCGGGAGGGTGTCTTGTAAAAGATACAATGTTAGGGATAAATCTCTTTTTTGAGGTTATAATATAATTATATAATTTCTCTTCCCCCCTTGCCTCCCCTCAAATCCCCTCATGTACCCCTTCTTAATCTCTTTCAAGTACATGGCCTTTTTACAATGATTGCTTCTCTCTCTCTCTCTCTCTCTCTCTCTCTCTCTCTCTCTTTCTCTCTCTCTCTCTCTCTCTCTCTCTGTGTGTGTGTGTGTGTGTGTGTGTGTGTGTGTGTAACCTATAAACAGTTCAGTCTATATAATGTTACCTGTATGCATGTTTTCAGGGCTGGCCATTTGGTATGATGTGCTCTTCCCTGGGGAAAACTACTTTGCCCTCTCTTAGCATCCCTTAGTTGACTGCTCTACATCTGAAAAGGTAGTTATTAATTTGTGAAGCAAGCACCTAAAATTTGAAGACACACACACATACATGATGGATGGCCCTGGGACTTTTGAAACACACACACACAAATACACACCGTATGCACGGTACTCAGGGCTATTAGGTCAATGCATACAGTGTGATGTGTGGATATACCAGTGATAAGATATGAGGCTGAGAGAAGGTAAATACAGAGTGATGATTCTTCGGTGACTTTTCAGTCCCTGGTGATAAGGGTTTTCTTTCTTATAAACCAAGCTCTGCTCATCTTAACATTCACTCCCTTGGACTTTCCTGAAAATAAGAAAGTCCTCCTAGCCCATAAAATATCATTTATCTTCAAAGAGATAATGTGTGAGATGATTTCTTACTTGGGAATATTTAGTGTCAACACAAGACATTTATGAGCATGCACTCTCTTTTAGAAGTGGTACTCTTGGGACCACAGACATAAAGGTGTATGAATTTAGTGTCATCTTTTATACAAGGAGTTTGGGGAATTCTTGTATGTAGATGAAAGAAACACAAGTTCCATGGATCTTCAATGAAGATAAAGCTGAAGCCAAGGCCAGCTTCCCATTGAGCCTTTGCCAATTTGCCTTGTCACATCAAAATCTTCACTGTACACAGAGAGACGGTGACTCTGAGCTCTAATATTCTGGGAACAAGCTGCCTCTGATGCTCTCTCCCTAGGAAACTAGGTATTAGTTAAGGAAGAGGGAGCTGGAACAATGGTGAATCAGCTTAGGGGGAGTCCTCCGCACAGAAACTATCTGAGCCGTGCCTTATGCTTTTCAGACCCCAAACTAATTCTGGAATGAAAATACCACATTGTTCTTATTTTGTTTGTTTCATTTTGTTTTGTTTTGTTTGTTTTAGTCTTTACTCTCTGGGAGCCTACCACCCAGCTCCCTAATAAATCACATGGAGGCTTATTCTTGCTTATAAAATGCCTGGCCTTAGCTTGGCTTGTTTCTAGCCAGCTTTCTTAACTTAAATTAGACCATCTACCTTTTGCCTCTGGGATTTTTGTTGTTCTTATTCCTATCATCTGACTTTCACTCTTACTTTATGGCTGGCTTTGTGTCCAGATGGCTGGCCTCTCCTTTTCTCTCTCCTTGATCTCTTGCTCCCAGATTTTTCTTTTTCTCTGCCTGATGACCCTGCCTATCCTTTCTCCCACCTTGTTGTTGGCTGTTCAGCTCCTTACTAGACCATTCTGTTTTAGACAGGCAAAGTGTCACATCTTCACAGAGTTAAACAAATGTAGCATAATAGAATGCAACACATTGTTGCATCATTAAACATTAAGAAATGTATGTTTAATTCTTACATTAGAATTGTAAAGAAATGTAACACATCTTAAAATAATATTCTATAACACCATATATTCTCTGATACCAAAATTCCTCTCATCTTCTTCTTGAGACACATGTTTCCTCAATAGAGAGATTACTAAACAGTCACAATAGTACCTGAGCTACATAAAAGCATAGAGAATGCCAGGGGTACTACAGGAGACCCCTAACTTCCCTTACAATGGGCAGGGCTCAGAGGTCAGGACATGGGGCTCCATAACTAAGCCACAACAAGCCAAATATTCCAGAGATAACACTGAGATTCAAGAACTGACTTGTTTACTGTGGGATGAGATTTGCCTTTGTGATGTCAGCAATTGTGAGAATGTAGTATAGATAAGTATACAAGGTGTTAAAAATATTGGAACATTGCCAGTAAGTCCTCACAGCCTTGCAGGGGACCTGGATAGACCACGTGGCTGTAAACCAAGATCTTACACACACACACACACACACACACACACACACACACACACCTTGATACCAAAGAATCTTCTTCCAAACTGTGCTGCCGTCATGCTGAGAAAAGCAGGGAAGAAAGACAAAGACTAATTTGGTGTTGTGACTGCAAAAATGAGAAGCACCTGTGCATCTTGTTCTGGGAAATGAGTCAAATTGGCGAAACACGGTAAATAATCACAGCAAATGTCAATCTTAGCCCTGAAGCGACATTGGTCACTTCTCCTCTGAATGAACGGTTTCCCAGTCATCTCTACTCAGAGGAATGAAGAAGAATTTCATGTTTCTATTTTATTTTCAGTTGCTCACATATAGCATAATCATTATTTTTTAAGTTGTAAATTATGGTTGTATAAAGAAAAACCTTAAAAGTTTTTTTTTTGACCCATCAGATAAGTGTTAACAAATGTTACCATTTCATGTATGTATTTTTAGACTTCTGTAGATATGATTATTTCTAAAAGTAATTAATTGGCGATGTTCTACTCTTAGATTACATTTGGTCTTTTAATAATTTTATATCCTTTGTTTCTCCTTTTTGGATGAAGCTGGTTGGTTGAATTTCTCCTGACGTCTTCCACCCTCTTTACCACACTCCAAGAATATAGCAGGTGTGATGCCACTTTGGGCAGACAATGATCTAGAAATCATAAAACAACTGTCTTCTCTCAAAGCCACATGCACAAATTTCATCTTTGAGATTTTTAACTTTTCTTTTTGTGGGAGACATGTTTATTTCTGCCAGACCTGGGGAAATATTTATTTTAGACTTTGTTTCTTGCTCTGAATGACTCAACATATTTAAAGAACAGCCATACCTTTTCTCATAAGTTTTTCCATTACAGGAAATATTTCTTTCTCATTCCCATTGGTATTGCTTCTTCCCACAGGGGTTCTGATGACATGCACCCTCCATGTTTGCTTCTTCCCACAGGGGTTCTGATGACATGCACCCTCCATGTTTGCTTCTTTCCACAGGGGTTCTGATGACACCCACCCTCCATCACACATGAGCTACGCTGTCTACCTCTCTCTTTTATCCTTTTTTTTCTCTGAATTCTAAGTAGTTATCTCATGTTAGACTCATCTTGATAACTTGTAAAGGAAACTGATTATCAAAATCCCTCAGGAAAGGCCCAGTGCATCAAAACTTCCTGTATTACCCCAAGCATGTATATGTTCGTGTGTCTCCCATCCACTTGATAATTCTGATGATCACAGACTGGGGAGTGTTGTCTCACCTCACTGTTCTAATAAATTTAATTTAAGGATAATTTTTCTCTGTGCAACCTGCATGAGGTTTTAGATTCAGCAATGGAATTATTTGCCAGTTGTGTTTTCTTAATAAGATCCTTTTTCTTTTGATATATGGCCTCATTACTTATCTTTCTGAATATTTGCATTTTGAGCAACAACTTTCAGAATACAAAGAAGATATGCTCTTGCCTTGTGCTGATTCTTTTTCAAAGTATATTATCCTCTTCTTTGAGCTCTCTCTCTCTCTCTCTCTCTCTCTCTCTCTCTCTCTCTCTCTCTCTCTCATATGTTAAGAAACTTTTCAATTCCATTCTATGGGCTCTTGACTAGCTCACTCTTCAGGAGTGGCCAAGGTAACTTTCTGAATTCCCAGGAACTGTTAACTTGTGGTCTTTGTGATTGTCATTGACACAGAAAGTTTTGCTAATTTGTAGCCTGGGGAGGATGGCTAGGGGCCAGGTTTATGAGCCCTTGCAGTAGAATATTGCCTGAGAATTTTTCTAAACATCTGTGTAGAAAGAGAAGTTTTTCCTTGAAGATTTATCTTCCCATATCTCTTGTACACTTCAGTTTGTCTACTATTGTGTGCACCCAATGTAGCTGAATCTAGTCTTACATAAACCTTCTGTTTCCGCGGGTTAGACTAGGCCTATAGCTAAGAATATTTGTTGCATTGCTTTTCTCATTGGTGATAATTGGGTTAGAAAACTATCATCCCCCAAGATCTTAGTGTGGCAAACACATAGCAGTAACCAAAGGACTGTCAAGAATGAAGCAGGAGGATTTAGAGTTTGAGCCCAACCTGAGTTGTATAGCAAGATATTAACTCAAAAAAAAATCAAAATATGAGTCAGTAGTAGAGCACATATTTAACATGCACACAGTCCTATATTTGATTCCTAGCAACACAGACACACAGACACATGGAAACATAGACAGACACACACAGAGAGACACATATCAGGAGAACACACAGACACAAACACACACACAGATATCAGGAGAACACACAGACATACACACACACAGGCACATGCAAACAGACACAGACATACACACAGACAGATACCAGGAGAACATACAGACACACACACACACACACACACACACACACACACACACACACACACACGGGTGCATGTGTGGGGCAGGAGGGGGTGTCAACACCTTCACAGTAATCTTACATAGTTGAACCATGTCTATTTTCATCCATGCATGAACATTCCACATTGTTCTCAATCCCAAAGTAGATTCATTTAAAAGGCAGTAACAGTGCAGAACTATAAATATATTCAATCTCCATATAATATATGGTTAAGTGAAATTTGGTATATCTATACAGTGTAATACAGATTCCAATTAGTCATATTTATCAATATGAGCAAACATTAAACAGCAAGTTGAAAAGAAGATTTATGTCTTGCAAGACAAGAGCCACTATGATCAACATAAATTTCCTAACAGGCAACATCCCTGTCTAGACTAAGGATGCATACATAGGTGGTTAAAGTATTTTGAAGCAGGTAAATGATGAGTGTAAGTGTAGCACAGTGGTTATTGCAGACAGGGCGGGAAAAGCAAGAAAGAACAGCACTCTAGACTTTCAGTGACACTGCTAATATTTCTACTTCTGCATTCAGTAGCTCATATATGGGCATCTGGTTCATTGCTATTTTTAGTAGTAATAATAATTTTAATAGTGTTTTTTAACAACTGTACCCTTGACGGTTTTAATTTATCTTAGCAATTGAATTATATTTATGCCAGGATTTTAATAACTTCTCTTTATATGTGACACTTATAATAAAAATATTTTAAATAAACCCCATAAAAGTTTTGCTAAATGCATTTACTATTCATGTTCTACCCTCTTGGAGGCCTTAGACTATGTATCCATATTGGGATCAGGGTTACATGTTTCTTTTATGCCCTCATTCATGTGACCCTGGCTCATCATTTTGTTTTGTTTTTTTTTTTTTCAGAAATTCTTTAATTTTATATCTCACCAGATAACTTCACAGTGCTCTCACACTACAGGTTCCAGAAAGAGATAGAGACTGGGAATAACTTGGTTAACTGAGTAAAATAGTTGGAAGATGTGGTGAGGAAGCAGACAGCGGCCCAAGATGGTGAGCATTGAAAAGCCATGACCAAGATTGTGGTTTCATCTAGTTTTTGTAGAACCTACAGAAGAAAGAAACCATGGTCATGTCCATTGTGTTATCTGTTCCAAAAAGGGTGGAAAGTTCAGACTGTGCTTTCTCTGGTGCCAAATCTATTTGTGAATGTTTAATGTGTACTAATTGCCCATTACATTATAATTTGACTATCTATATTACCAATATAAATGGAAGGAAATATGTCTACATTCAGTCTACACATTGACAACTCAAAATATATTAGATAATCCTTAAAATACACCCCTTGCATTTGCAGATTTGGAGGGTAGTGATCAGTCTTCTTGGTAGATGCTGTCAGAGGTGACTATGAGCTCCACTCATCTTCCCTTAGCATATCTTGCCAGTGGGGCTAGCCTGCTTTCCTCCAAGTAAAAGGCTGAGCCCAGGAATATGAATGAGTGCTAAGGACCTTTAAAGGCCAGAAATGATGTACCATCTAACAAACTTACTATATATCCTCCTAGCTACTTGTATGTCAATTTGACACAAGCTAGAGTTGAATCTAAAAGGAGGGGAATTTAATTGAGAAAATACCTCTCTATGAGATCTGGTTGTAGGCCAGATTATAAGGCATTTTCCTTAGTGATTGTAGGGGAGTGCCCAGCCCATTGTGAATAGAGACATTCCTGGGCTGCAGCTCCTGGGATCTATAACAAAGCAAGCAGAGCAAGCCAATATGGAGTACTGGCCACTACATCAACTCCTGCCTCCATATTCCTGCTCTTAGGATTCTGTTCTAGCCTCTGAAGCCACATCCTGTCCTGAGTTCTGACGTCAAAACCAATTTAAAAAGAATTCCTGGGCTGGAGAGATGGCTCAGCGGTTAAGAACACTGACTATTCTTCCGGCAGACCTGAGTTTGATTCCTAACAACCACATGGCAGCTAACAACTGTCTGTAATTCCAAGATCTGACACCCTTACACAGTTATACATGCAGGCAAAACACCAATTCACATAAAATAAAAATAAAATATTTAAAAAATGGAATTCCCACTGCCTAACTCTCTCTCTCTCTCTCTCTCTCTCTCTCTCTCTCTCTCTCTCTCTCTCCCTCCCTCCCTCCCTCCCTCTCCCCCCCCCTCATTTCTTCTCTCCTGGGAGTGTTTTCAATCCCTTCCCCCCCCTTCTCTTCTCTTCTCCCTCTTTATTTCTTTATAATAATAAAGTCTTTCTACACAGAGGCAGTCTAAGTGTCTCCTTTCATACTGCCACCTCCAACTGTGCCTCCCAGCACATGGCGGATGAGGCCTCTCTATTCTATATCCATCTGCCAGTCACCCCGAGTAAAGTGCAGAGCACAGCAGATCAAACATGATCACAACAACTGCCCTGTTTGAATTCCTGTCCCAACTTCTTTCAGTGATGAACAGTGCTATAGAAGAGTAAACCAAATAAACCCTCTTCTCCCCAACTTGCTTTTGGTCATAGTGTTTCATCCCAGCAAAGTCACCCTAACTAAGGCAACTATGTAGGACCTGTGCAGTAGTTCAGCATGCCAGGCTGTGTGTGTGTGTGTGTGTGTGTGTTTGTGTGTGTGTGTAGATGTGTAGACACTAGGCTCTGTGTGTGTGTGTGTGTGTGTGTGTGTGTGTGTGTGTGTGTGTGTGTGAAGATGTGTAGACTTGCTGTCTAGTGAACCCTGAGGTTCTGCTGATATCTGACTCTCCAAAACTGGAATTACAAGCATGTGTCTAGCTTTTTAAACACAGATCTGGGGATGGAACTCAAACTTTGTGCTTGTAAGACAAGCACTTTTCTGAATGAGCCTTCTCTGAAGCTCCCATCAGTAACTCTTTTCAATGTCAGAGAATTTATTACGAGAGAACTTTCCTTGATTCCCTGCGATCACGCCTCCATGCTTCCCCTCACATTCCCTGATTGAGTCTCCATGCAGTGGGAGACTGAGCACAGTAGTTATGATGCTCCAGAGTAATGCACTCTGAACTAAGACATAGATCCATTCTAACTTGCTACTAGAAGGCAGAGATATCCAAGTTGGGTTTTCTGCCCTCAGCAAGCCTCCGGTCTCAGCAGACGAGACCAGAGATCACAACACAGTACGAAGAAGGACTGTAGAAATGAACAAATGAACACGCTGAGTTTTCAGAACAAGAGAGAAACCTAGAGCTTTGTAATTTCTTAAATTTCTAGTAATAGAAACTCTTTTTAAAGTACTTTATAATTTAAAGACCATGCTTCAGGAAAAAAAATATATTCCACCAATTTAAAATACTGGGCAATCCATTTATGAAGTCCCTGCCTGATTTCCTTCCTTGAGACAATCTGTTTCAGATCTCTGGACTAGCAGTGCATCTCCTGGGATCAATCATGTACATGTTTACAGGCCAGTGCATGGTCAATTTATGGAAGGGACCAAAATAGCGATTTTCTAGTTGTTTTCATCCTTGATTTACTTCACTGTAAATGTGACACAAAGCTGGCTGGGTTAGGCTAATTATACCGAGAATTTTGTTTCCAGCTGTTAAGTGGAATTGTGTAGAAAGCATCTCTCCAGCCCCCCAAAATGGAACATTTAACCACAGCAACTACTTTGACATTAGATGAGGTATCTTGCTGTCTTTTATGAAAAGTGATTTATAGGTCATTTTGCACCCCATTTTCATGAGTTATCTGACAAACCAGGGAAACATGCACAGGCCTTGCAAAATTTAAACTGATATTCAAGATAGACTCAAGATGCTGTGAAGAAACAGCTCCTTAGCCATAGATTCAAAGCAAGGAAGAAAGGGAATACCTGTACAGATTCAGATATATAGACTTTAAAATAGAAAAAATTTCTGCAGTAAATATCCCCAAATACATTTCAAATGGTTCTCTTTTCCCCTTCTTGGTATTTTCACCATCTTGAAATTCTAAATCAAAGTAAGTCATTCAGTTATCAAAGTAGGAGGAGACTTTTACTACAAATGTACCTTGTGCATTACAATATATACTCTGGTCAAGGCAATGACACAGTGGGTAATCCACTTGCCACACAGTCAACAAGACCTGAGTTAAAATCCCCAGAACTCATGCTTCTCAAAAGCCAGATGAAGTTGCACACATCTGTAATGGCAGTATTCCAGTCATAAGTAGAAGACAAACACACACAAATCCTAGAAAGTTTGCTATCCAGCTAGCCAGGAGAACATAGCAAAGTGGCAGAACCAGCAGAGGAACTGTGCCTCAGAAGAAACTGACAAGCAAGAAGCTACTCAGGTTGTCCTTTGACCTCTATGCATGAGCCATGTCATTTGTGAACCTGTGCGCGCGTGTACACGCGTGCGCGCGTGCGCGCACGCACACACACACATGTTCTCCATCCTCTCAGTCCTGAATTTTGGCCTCTTTTAACCACTTATACCTCAGCTGTGGCAATTTTATTGTGATACAGGTCCTAAATTTCTCACAAGTTATTTATGAGAAAACTCAAGCTATTTTCTGCATCTCAGATTCTTGCAGTTGACTGTTGACCACTATAGAGTGAATCCATCCTCTACCTATAGTGTGTGTGCATGTATCCAGTTTGGCACTGTAACAGGGAGCTGCAATTGAGAAATTAAAGCACCAGGTGTGATTAAACAAGATCACACATTTCATTCTGTCTTTAATTTCACATTACTCTTCAGCAGCTGAATCCATGCACTCCCCTCATGGACACAGTGGAACCATGCCTTTTTAGTATTCCAGGCAAACCTATGACAAAATGTTTCTAAAATAAGCCACCCTGCCAGGCTGTTGTAAGTCAAATATGGTTTTGCTCCCAGATTCCTCAGTATCGCTAGAACAGTTTTATTAATCCGTTCATTTCCCCCCAGAGAATAAATCCTAGTAATTTTATATCATTGATGTTCAATTTCAACTGAGAGTAACTCCAAAAAACAGGCTTAGAGTTAAGGACAAGTAAACAAAGTTTTGGGGATGGAGGACTTGGAAAGATGGTGGACATAGGCGTCACTTGGTTCTAAGATGATCTGGAGACTGATTTTATGGCCTGGTGACAACAGTTGATGACTATCATATAAACAGCTGCCTTTTGAATCTTCTTAAGAGCCGGTTGTGGTGGCACACGCCGGTAGGATTTGCTGAAGGAGGCAGAGGCAGGAGGATCACGAGTTCGAGGCCAGCCTGAATCTTCATAAGATAAACAATAGGCGACATTTACCTAGTATTTACAATGTAGAAATTATACATTAGTCCAGATGTGGGACTTGAATATCAGTAGATTTTGATTCCCAGGATGGGCTCCCTAGTTCCCTGACGATATTGAGTGATGATTGTACTTAAAGATTATTAAGAGACTTATGCTTTAACTGTAAATATGTACCCATGCACACACATTCTGTCTGTCTGTCTGTCTGTCTCTCTCTCTCTCTCTCTCTCTCATACACACACACACACACACACACACACACACACACACACACACACCACGAAACTACATGAAGTGATGGATCTTTCAATTAGCTTGATTGTTACAAGCATTTTATAGTGTACACATATATCAAAACACCATATTGTATACCTTAAATATATATGATTTTTATTTGTCAGTGTGGCTGAAGGAAAAGATACTTTAAAGTTCTTCACACCTTTTCCTCTCCCTTCCTCCTCTTGTTCCCTTATCTGCTCCTTGCATCTACACTCATTCCAAACATGCCTCTAGGATTTGGAATGACAATGGCATGGAAGTCTCTTTTTTGCAAGCAAGTCTTGAGAGGCAACCTGTGTAATGTTCTGAATGCTGTTTTAAAAATAAAATTTGGGACTGGCCATGATGGCTCATACTTATAATCTCAGCACTTAGGAGGTTAAGACAAAGGGATGGTTAATTCAAGGCCAATTTAAACTACATAGAAAGTTCACATCTAGCGTGGGCTACATAAGGAGACCCTGTATCAGAAGAAGAGAGGAGGAGGAGAAGCAAAGGGGGAAGGGAGGACTAAAATGAAATTGAGTAGGGATTAGGATGCCTACCATTGACAGTAGCACGTGACTAACAGTGACCAATGAGAATGGAGCATTTTGTATTGAGCAACCAACAACAGTCACATGGCTTGCCCAGCACAAAAATGAATACCACTACTGATGAAGTCTATAGAGACAAAAGGAGTTTTCCACTAGCCATGTGTGATCTTCTTGGGCACCCAGAAGCCAGTCACCTTGAACAGTAAGGAGGCACAAATCCTAGTTGGTCTTATAATAAAAACCTAGAGCCAGATATTGGGGGAAAGCTGAAAGATCAGAGAAACAGAGGAACAAGCCACAGCCACTTCTCACCTAACCAACTTCTCGAGCTGAAAGGGGTAGGTCCTATCGCCATGAGTTCTCAGACTAAATAGGGAAAACAAAGTCAAAGGGAGGCTGAAATAGAAGGAGGGCAACTCTTATCTCCTGTCTCTGTCCAGCCATATCACTTCCTTTTCAACCCTCCTTGTGCTGGGATTAAAGGCATGTGTTTCCAAGTACAGGAGCAGAGGCATGGGATCCCACGTGCTAGGATTAAAGGTGTGTGACACCAACACTTGGTTTTCTTTCTCTCCTGGATTGGATCAATCTCATGTAGCTCAATGTGGCCTTGAACTCACAAAGATCCAGACAGATCTCTATCTCTCCTACTCAAATGCTAGGATTAAAGGGATGTGCCACCACTGCCTGACCTCTATGGCTAACTCTGTCACTGGTTCTGTTTTTGGATCTTCAGCCAAGCTTTATTAGATACACAGTATATTACCACAGAGTTGTTTACATAGCATGATGCAGATTAATACACTGAACCAATTCAATAAAGGTTGAATGTGCAAGGTGCCATCACTATTGTGATGAGGCCTTATCTAGAGTTTATCATCAAGTCTCTGCTAACTGCTCCATTCTCCTCTGCTCACCTCCAGTGGACTCTACTTCTGGCCCAGTAGGTAGAATAAACAACATATTCTTTCCTAATTCTCTTCTGGCCCATAACCTAGGGCCTCCTTTCCCCCAATGCCTGTCTAACTTCATGCATGCGTGTGTGTGTGTGTGTGTGTGTGTGTGTGTTTACATATACATACATAAATATATATGTGTGTATGTGTATATATGGATAACTTTTTCTATGATATGGATCTTGTCATATTTACTGTAGTTCATACTCTACTTGAGACATCATTATCATTGAATACAGTTCTCATGTACCCATTTGCCCTTGCTGAAGTCTTTGGAAGACTTAAGATAGCTACCAAATAGAAAATGAAGGCAATATGGCACTTACAATCTTGACCACCCTAATTACAGTTAGAATTAACATCCCTGTGTATTTTCTTATAGAACTCACCTTTCTTCCATGGTATACTTTTTTATAATAATGGGACTTCCTGTCAAAATTAAATAGAACCTGTTGGGAATGTGGGTTGGTTCTTTGTTAATAGCACTTTTTGATAATTACCAAGGCAATGCTGTTCTTACTGGGTAGAAAATAAAATATGTTTAAAAAAATAAGATAAAATAGATTTATACACAGACCTTTATATACATGCCAGAAGGAATGGCCAAAAATGAAATACCTGGGTTTGTGTGGTGGGATTAAAGGTAGGTTCTTCTTCTGTCAAAATGAAGTTTAGTATTTTGTAACCTATCTTTGATAGAAAAATAGATTAGTAAAAACAAGAATATTTTGAATAAATGTACATCCCAAGAAGTTTTGTTTAACTTATAAGAATCCAAATGAAAGAAAGATTTTCCTCTGTAAAAAATAATTTAACAGTGCCATTGTATCATGTAAATTCCTTCTGCTAAGGCTTTTTTTTCCTGAAAGATGCTCATTTATTCACTCAATAAATAAATGTTAAGTATGGATGGTAAGTCAAAAATTCTACTAGATATTTATTTTCTCCATATTAATAATAATAGTGACACATTTTTACAGCCCCTTTTACCTCCCAAGGCTGTTTCTCATACTTATATCTACTATTTCTCATAGTTCTATGAAGTAGAGAGGACATGTATATTAGTTATACCAACTCTAGCTGTTGTAGCAAATTTTCCAAAAAGTAAGTGGCTTAGTTCTTTGTCATTTAGCCTTCCTAGCAGGAGGTTACAGGAGATCAGTGGATGGCTGGACTCTCCATAGTGATTTAAGGATCTAGCCTTAAAGGAGAGGACCTTGAGCAAGCAAGGAGAGGTGACAAATGTCACTTATGCTGGCATCCTGTTGGCAAGTCCTTAATCGCATAAACACAGCAGCCTCAAGGGAAATTTGAAATTGCAGTCCTGTGAAAGGAAAAATACATTTTAGCAAACAGTTAGCAGTCTCCGCCACAACAAATATTTTTAAGTTGCTATTTGTAAGATGAAAAAACAAAGACTTAAAGAAGTTGACTTGAGAAAAATCTCTTAAATGTAAATAACTACAGTGTGATATCTGGCTCTTGAATGATAATCTGTAATTTTCTCATTCTATTGATTACCAGATACTTATTTGGGAGAAAATCTACTTGTGAGTATCAAGTCTATTTTCTTTGTTGATATGGTCTATTATGCCACATATTATGTGTCACTTCTGCCTCAAACAGAGAAAAGGTCCTATGAGTACTTGATAAAACGCTAAGTGCTGCCTCATGGAGCATTGCTGTTTGGCATACCACCAGCTCTTAAACATGACTTTGAACAGATTAATAAAACCCACACCCATATAACCTGTCACAGGAAGTTGATGCACTGCCCAGAGGCATGAATTAACCATCTTATCTGCAATTACTCCTTAATTAATGGATCCTTAATATTAATAGAGAGCTGGTCACATGATACATACACTAGATCCATAGAGAGGATGAAGACAGATACAAACCCAGCCATTTTGCTTCTCACTATGAAGTAACTATGAAACAGGATAAAATTTTGAAGGCTACTGAGAGACAGAATGAGAGGAGGCTTGTTTTAGGGATGGCTTTCCAATGTCTGAGTGGGAGTCAGTCATGTGAAAAACAGTGGGAAAGATCATCGAGAGGAAAAAACATAAGAAGGTACAATGATTTGGAGGGAAGAATATATAACCTTTCAGGAACCAAAAATCCCATGAATCCAAAGACACAGAAGAGTGAAAGTATTCAAGATACATCAGCCAACATATTCTAATTTGGCCCTCATGCATGCTCTTCATTTTTGTAGGGAATTAACTTATGCATGGAGAAGTCACAAAGCTAAATAACTACCCTCCCATGTAGCTAGTAAACAAGACCACCCGTGTATAAGTCCAAAGAGTCTAGCAGTGTGTATACGCCTCCACCGTTGATTGCACTGTACACCATAGAGGCAGAGGAGATTCAAAGCTTCCACACTGTCTGAAAAATGACTTCTCTGGCCAAAATGAAAACAAAGAAGACATGTCTTCCTTAGTAAGGAGCTATTAACCTCAAATCTCTAGATTCTTCTTTCTAACAAAGGAAATGAGGATTAAAATCTGAGAAACTGAAGAACTTGAATAGAATATCGTTATTTTAATTTTTTTTCTGACATTTAACTTGTTTGTCTGCTATAAATATAGACACAAAACTTTAGAGGCCTGGACAAGGATGAGAACCTGAGTTTGACTTCCCAGCATCAATGTAGAAAGTCTGGCTTCTCTGAGCCTGTCTGTAACCCCAGAATTAGAAGTAGAAGACTAATGGATCCCAGGAACTCACTGACTGACCAGCCTAGCCCAAGTTTCTTTACCAAAAATCTCCTTTTAAATTCCTTTGTCTTGAAGCATAACACTTGGTTGTAGCTATGTTAACTGTACAGACCAGTAGTTGACAGACAGTACACTGTGTCATTACCTATAAACTTAGATCTATAAATAGACCTCTAAAAGCCCCACTTATTATTGCTATTGCATATTATCCCTCAAAGGGTAAATATAATACTAAATTTCAAACATTATGTCATCTGTGTTCCTATGCTTATTATAAATGGAATCAAACAGTGTGCATTATGATGTCTGCCTCTATCACACAACATTTTCTCTGGATTTATTTGGGTTGTTTGCAATGTTGCTCACTCATTTCTCTAAACTATACAGTGTGTGAATGGACCAAATTCATTTACATCTTTCTCAGGTCATGAATAGTCTATCAGTTTCCCATTTGGAGCAACTTTGTAAAACAAAAAAAAAAAAATGCTACGAGTAATACAACTGAACAGATTTTGACTCAAGATATCTGTGCATCTTCTTGCTACATCTAGCATTGGAATGAATTGAAGGAGTTCAGATCAGTATTTTTACTATATCTATTTGCTAGTGTTCCCATAACAAAATATTATACGCCAGTTGGTTTAAATGAAAGAACTCTGTTTTCTCACAAACTCAGAAGCTCTGTATCTCAGATTGAGAAAGACTGAGTACACTATAGGGTTGGTTCCTCGGGAAGCCTCTTTCCTTCACTTGTAGGAGGCTAGGCTTCTTTCCTTTGGTCAATAGTTGATTATTCCTTTGAGTTTATCTCCAGGTTCCTCTTCTCCTAAGAATTCAAGCCATATTAGATTAGTACTCACCCTAGTAACTTCATTTTAACATAATTAGCATTTTAAAGCCTATTTTTAAATACAGTGCTAGGAGCTAGCATTAGTGCATGGATTTGATGAGAAGGACAGAAACAGACACCATCTCAAGGGAGGGATGCTAATTTAAAACTATTTCTGAAGCTTGCATACTGTCTGATTCTGTATAGATAACATTATTGAATTATAAAGGTATACAAGTGGAGAACATATTAGTGGTTGCAGGAAATGGGGGTGGGGAGTGGGTGATGACCTAAAAGTGTCCTGCAAGGATCCTATGCTGATGGATCTGCTCTATGTGTGGATTGTGGACAGGCTTACACAACCAGAGGTGTGATGAACACTCAAAAGAAACATACACATACACATACACATGCGAACATGTGTATACACATGTTCATGCTTAAAGCCAATGTATTCTACTGATGTAGGTTTCCTAGTTTTAGTATATATACCATCTCCCTGCTCATTTTTTCTGTGATATGTGCATCTGTAATTATTTCAAAATGAAAAGTAAAATGCTGGTTTTATTTTCCACCTTCGAGTTTCCATTGGCAGTAGAGATAGCCTACTTATCTGTAAAATTTAATTTAAATATTGAAGTATATACCAGATGGGGGAAGTAAATATATATACCAACCCCATATTTACCCTTTAATTTTAAGTTAATGGAGATAGTAAGAACTAGTATAGGGACATTTGAAGGTATTTAAAATGATACTGTCCAGTTTCACAAAGATGAAAAATGAAAATCACCATCAAATAATCTTTCTTCATTCCTTTTTTAATATTTTATTTTTGAGACAGGTCTCTATATATAGTCATAGCTGTCTTGGTACATGCTATGTGGACAAGAATGGCCTCAAAAATCACAGAGATCCTCCTACCTCTACCTCCCTGGTGCTAGGATTAAAGATGTGCACTGTCAAGTCTGGTTTAATTCCTCTCCCCTTCCTCTGTCCTCCTTCTCCGACCCTCCCCCCCACACACAGAGTTTTATTTGATATGTATGTTTTTCTAGTGTGTATGTCAGTCCACCATGTGTATGCCATGTCTGAACCAGAAGGGGGTACTAGAGCCCCTGAAATTGGACTTACAGACAGTTGTGAAGTGACCATGTAGGTGCTGGAAACCAAGCCCAGGTCCTCTCCAGGAGCAGGAAGTGTGATTAACTGCTAAGTCATCTCTCCATCTACAACTTCTAATCTCCTTCAAGTAAAATTGCTTACTAACATATGATCCTGCCCATATTTTTTTCCATCATTTCCCTCCTTTTCAAATCATTCTTTATATATAAAACAATAAGCTACCTAATTTCTAAATTACTACCAGGAGTGAAAACCATTATAAATTTGAGTATTTGTTCTTTTTTAAGTCATGTAAATCAGGCTGAATATTTCAGACTTAAGGGAAAATACAATAAATGATGCCATTGGAATTGCTGTTTTTATAGATAGATAAAGTAACTGGCTCTACCAAGCCACTACCTTCAGCCTGAAGTGACCATGATGCTTTGGGAAGTCACTTGTTATAATACATCCTGCCAACTATCCCAAATGGTCTCAATAGAACATACTTCTGATTGAAAGAAGACTCATTTGTTAATTCCATATGCTTGTTGATCATCCTTGGCTCCCTTGGCCACTACAAGAAGGTACTTGCAGGAAAAAAGGAGGGCTAACGGGCAGGCCTCACAGATCCTGGAGATGTACCAAAATCATCACCTCAGCTGCTGTAAATGCTATTTGTTCTTGGCCAAGTGAGGAAATGTGAGTGAAGAAAAGCCAGAACACCTCTTTTCCACTTGTAAATTAGCAAATTGCCATCAGATTATCTAATTTTCCTCCCCGCTGCTCTCACACCTGCACACCATCAGTGCTTTGAGCTAATATGTCAATACAGGGGCGTAAATTGCTTTATATTCTACATGGATTTCTAGTTCAGTGTGCATGTTGATGATAGAAAAATGCTTTTCTTATTTCCCACAGTAGACTTGAAACAAGAAGGGAATGTCTTCAATGTCTCTATTAATGATTGGATGCTAATGACTCTTGATGGAGGGGAAAACTAGAGTTTTGAGATTTTGGATATCCATATACATTTTTCTTTCATAGTTGTCTTCTCATTAATTTAGGGTTGTTGCTGTTGTTGCTGAAGGAATTTATCTTTATAACCACTATAGGAATATTCCTATTTCATTTACTATCAAACCAAAGTGATTTCCTTGGCTGGCTATGAACATCACCTGTGCCTCTACTTGAGTTCAGCAATTTAGCCTCTGATACAAACTCTGATTCTCGTGAAATTATTTTTACTGATTTTTACTGGAGCAGATTATTTAACCTTTTGGAACCTTAGTATTCCAACTACACACATTAGGAAAAAAATTTATCATAAAGGATATATTGGATAGTATACACCAAAAATGAAAAAAAAAGAGGCCACTATGATATTTACTCTATAAAAGATTAGTAAAAGCTAGAGTTGCCTGTATGGATAGTAGGAGAAGTGGCAGATAGGAGAAATGTACTTATTTAATGGGGAGGAGAAAAGACTAAAGACTAACCCACATCAAACCATATTCTAAGGCAATATATCATTAAATGTAAATGCCTTTAGAGCTTGGGGAATAAAATAGTCCTATGGATATTCATCAGAGCCACTATGATCTAGGTGTAGACAGATTTAATTATTGTTGACCTGGAAAGGATAAGATAGCAATAGACAACACGGGCTGGATCAGAAGGAGGTACAAAACAAGGAAGACTGGAGAGATCAAGACACAGAATGAGGAACTGCACAGTCGGAAGCTGTTCATTTCACAGGAAAGGGCAAATAAACAGCCAACAGTTTTGAGCATCGCTATAACATGATGAAAGCAGCATGGCTAAAGATTACAGAAGTGGAGATACAGAAATAGAAACTACAGAGGTAGCTTAATGATGAACACTTACCCAGCATGCACAGGGCTCTTGTTTCAGGTTCTTGCATGGAAAAAAAAAATCTAAATAAATAAAATCCAGATATAGTACAATGAAAATTTGTAAAAGAGGAGTGATTTCAGAAATGGTAGGGAAATAGCATAGTACACATCTTTTTTAAGGTGAGTGAGATGGAGAAGGTCTAATTTCAAGAACTAATATAAAAAAACCTAGCATGGTAGTGAGGACAAAAGCATGAAGAATGACAAATGATTAATAGCTTGGAGGTCACAGTAAAACGTAAACACAACAATGATTGACATGTTGTTGAAGGTAAGATCGTGGGTGTCTGAGAAAATTAACTAGAGGGGAAAACACATTCCATGGTTTAAAAAAAAATCATGATGTTAATTTTTGAAATCAGATGACTAGAGAGACTATTTTTTTAAAAACTGACGGGAGCAGAGTTTTACTGGAGTGAGTCACAGTTAGGCTGAGGAGCCTCCTAAGAAAACTCAAGGATTTCTTCTGGGATGTTTCATGTGGACTGAGGCACTTGTATAGATGCCAAGAGCACATGAGTCTCAACATTTAAATACTGTTTTTGGTCACTTGGTCCTACTTTAGAGGGAAGCAATCAGATGAGTCTAACACTCAAGTAAGATCAACAAACTTTCCCTACAAAGGGCCACTGCTGTAGAATATTACTTTTGTTTATGCTCTGAAACTTTTGCTTAATGATTTAAAGATGTGTTGGTGTGGGACTGCGCTCTTTTACACTGTAAATATTTGTCACTGTAAATATTGGTTTAAAAAAATGCTGATTGGCCAGAAGCTAGTCAGGAAGTAGAGGTGGGGCAACCAGACTAGGAGAATTCTGGGAAGCAGACGAGCAAAATGGGAGATACCAGCTGGATGCAAAGGAAGAAGGACGAGAATGCTGCACTGAGAAAAATGTACCATTCTATGTGGCTAAACATGGGTAAGAATCATGTGTTAGTTAAAACGTAAGAGGTACCAAGTACTAAGCCTGAGCCATAGGCCAACAGTTTATATATATATACGCACAATCCTTTGTGTAATTATTTGGGAATAAATGGCTTAGAAACCAGCTAGGCAGGACAGAGAAACTTCTGACTACAATGTGTTGCTTTTGTTTATGCTGCATTTGTTTGACTTGGTGAAGCTGTTATTTGCCAGTTTAAAACACCTGAATAAAGACCCGAAAGGCTAATAGAGAGGAAGAACAGAGAAGTAGAAGCTGGCAGATATAGAGTATAAATAGAAGGAGAAATCTGGGAAGGGGAAATAAAGGAAAATTAGCCAGAGAAGGAGGAGGACTCCAGGGTCTAGCTAACCACCTAGTAAGAAAGAAAGGTATATAGGGATAGAAAAGGAAAATCCCAGAGTCAAAATTTAGGTTAAGAAAAGTTGGCAAGAAGCAAGCTAAGCTAAGCCCAGGTATTCATGAGTAGTAATAAGCCTCCATGTGTGATTTATTTGAGAGCTCATTGGTGGCCCCCTCAAAAAAGACCAAGGAATAGAAAGAGCAAAAATAAACAACAACAGGCTATGGTACACAACAGTCCTTCAGAGACAGGTTTTTTTTTTTTTTTAATCTGTTGCCATTGTTCATTTGTACTGTGTAACACAAAAGCAACCATAGATGATATGTAAATGAATATATTTGGCTTTGTTCTAATAGAGCTTTCCTTATAGAAATGTGTGGTAGACAATATTTAGCCCATGGGCAACAGTTTGCTGACCTCTGCTATAGAATAGTATGATTATACACAGACAATGCATTCTACGTATCTCCTCTTGGTCAATACATAATATAAGCAGCTTCTGCCTCCTATTTTGACAGGTTGTATTGTTCATCTACAATATCACACCTCAATTGTATCTTCTCTAAGCAAACATTTGCCATCTATCTGAAACATGTCTTGAGGTAGTGGGAAATTCCAAACTTAGCTGAGGTAAAGTTGCTGCACATATAATGAAATGTAAAATATTCAGTTCTCATCCAAAACACCATGCTGCTTCAATTTGCAGAATATACAGGGAGAGAGCATTAAAATTCTAGAGTGTCAGTCTAGTGGCAAAACTTAAGTGAAAACAGACAAATATGTTCAGGGTGCTTATATAACAATTACCTTAATGGCAGTGGAAATCAGTGCAAATTCCTAAGGGTTCTCATTATTGCAAGAATGCCTCTTTGGGCCTCCCCCCTAGTTCAGTGTCCCAGGAATTTATTTTGTTGATCATATGTCAGTTTCCTCTAGTAGTAACAGGGAGACTCTCAAGACCTTGAGCTGTTTTTATTTCCTAAAAGGGAACTTCTCACGGGAAGGCTTCAGCAATGTCTTAGTTTGTCCACAGTATTCTGTTGACCACATTTGTGAGTCTGATTTCAAAATATAAGCAAACTAACAGGCCAGTAAAAAAAACTCTACACTGATGTGCAGCATCTTGCACATTTCAGGCAACTTATGTTAAGAAATTTTTTTAAAAAAAATATTTATTTTATTTGAGTCTGTTGCCTATGCGTATGTCTGTGCACCTATCATGTGTATAACTAGTGCCCACAGAAATTAGAATAGGGTATAGAATCACCTAAAACTGGATTAATGAATGGCTGGGAGCCTCCATGTGGGTGCTAGGACTTGAAACCAAGTTCTCTGGAAGAACAAGTGTTCTTTACTGCACTGTCTCTCTTAATTGTTCTTGAGGCAACAATTCCTTCTCTTCTTCGACAGCCAACTTTTAAAATCAATAATGATGTTTCTAATAAATCAATATGACAATCTCCAATATTTTTATTTCTTTGTTTTACTTATTAAATTTCTTTTTCAAAGAATTAGACAATTACACAATAGAATGAAGATTTTACTAGTGCATCTTCACCTCAATAACAGTAGGAAAATTTTTACCCCTGGGGATTAAATCTAGGAGCTCATGTATGTGAGCCAAGCACTCTGCCACAGAGCTATATACCCAGTGGCAGAATACAAGTTGTGAAGACTGCCCCCTTGATGTCAAATCTGATAATGACTACTAGGTCTTGTTTTAGAAACTTTGAACAATTTCATGAACTTTACGAAGCTTGGTCTTTATATTCATAAAATAAGACTATCTTAACTTCATGGAACAGTTCTGAGAATTAAATCAGTTAATAGTTGTGAGAACATTTAGTGCCTTGCTGGAATAGTAAAATACTGGCTGACTCTTTGAAGTCTTTTTCTTATATAATACATGCTATTTTAGACATTGTACTATGAACATGACAAGATATAGACCCTTCCCTTAATAGGCTTTCTATCTGGTTGAAAACACCATTACTGTAGATCAAATGAAGGAAGTGAGACCACTCATGCTATTTAAAGCTAGTACTATTCAACATAGGAAACTGGGTGATTACAAAGTTGTCAGAAGGACTGGAGAAAGTCCAAATGTGCTGCTAGAATCTTAGAAACGTCTGGTGAACAAGACAGCTCATCTTGCCTTGTCAGGTCAAAGACACTTTCTGCCTCAATAAACAGAGTTGGAGATACAGGAAAGTATTGGGGAAATAATTGATATTAATAGCACACTGTCTAACCTGTGATTGTGGGATCAGGAAATTGCTATTTTTGCAACTGCTTTTGAACACCTATAAAGCTCTCTTTGTTTCCCAGAGCTCTACTTAGCAAAACCTAGAATCATCTTATTGTAAAGGTACAGCCTTCACAATTTTTTTTTTCATTTTATGAAACAGTATCTAACTAGTTAGAACCTAGCTGCAAGGGAGTCTTTAAAATGTACTTGTTTGGTGCTAACACTTCATCAATATAATGAAGCACACTAGAATCAATATGCTCAAAACCACTTGCCCATTGTTATAGAGAAAAAAAAAACAGACAAATTGTCTGTGATGGTTATTCTTGGTTGCCAACTTAACTAAATCTGGAATTAACTAAAACCCAAATGACTAAACATACCTCTGAGGAATTCATTTCTTAATTAAATTATTTTAACTTTGAAGACCCACTTCTAATTTGGATCTTTGAGGTGGGAAGACGTACCTTTAATGTGGACCAAACCTTTTTCTGGCATCATATATAAAGAACATGGGAGACAGAAGCTTCTCTCCCTTTGCCTGCTTGCTCTTGATAGCAAATCTGTCCCTTCACTGGCACTAGGGCCTGCTTATTTGGCATTTTTGCATATACTTAGACATCCAGCCTCCTGGACTGGACAACTCCTGGACTCTTGGACATTCCATTTATAGGTAGCTATTGCTGGTTTAGCTGGACCGCAGCCTTTAAACCATTCTAATAAATCCCTTTTATATAGATACATTCTAATTTCTGTTACTCTAGAGAACACTGGCTAAAACCTTAATCATGCTAAGATGAGGCATTATTAGAGAAAAATAGAGTTAAACAGAACAATGAGAAGAATAAAGCTCAAAGGCAAGTAACCTGGCCAGTCAAGGTCCTGATCCTGACAAAGACCAAATAGAACACTTCAGTGGAATGATTTGGAGAACTTTATTTTGGTTGCTTTCCTATTGCCATCACAAAGCTTGATGACTAAGACAACTTATAAAAGAAAGGATTTAATATCGGATTGTGGTTCCAAAGGGTTAGACTCTATGACAATCATGGTAGGAAGCATGGTAACAGGCAGATAAGCATGGCACTGAAGCACTAGTCCAGTGTTTACATCTGATTCACAAGCACAAAGCAGAGAAGCCAAATGTTCTAGAATGCCATGGGCTTTTGAAACTTCAGAAACAGCCCCCACTCTCCCCATACTTCTTCCAGCAAGGCCACATTTCTCTAAAACAGTTTCACCAACTGGGAACTAAACTTTCCCAGGGCCCCCATCCTAGCTGTCTGCAGGGAGTGGGAAAGAAAGAATACCCTAACCATCCTTACTCTTTGTCCCTCCTACTAATTCACAATAATAGAACCCTACCCAATAAGAAACTAGAGAGAGGTGACCTGTGATAGAAGGACATAGCATAAGGAAAAAGGTATAGGGAAGAGCTAGAGAAATAGAATATTTTATGCATACTCCTGCCTTTCAAGCTGCTTTGTAACTTTAGACAAGTGAACCTCAGGTTGCTCACTATAAAACAAAGGTACCAATATATCCAGGTGTATTAAAACAACAAGTGAGAGTGTCTGAATAATGTCTAGAGACCCTTTGGCACATGGGAGTCATCAATTAATATTCTCTTATTCTTATCCTAGCTGATGACAAATATTTCATGTGTGCTTTCTTACAAGTTCCCAAGAACCAGTATATTTCAGAGAGTGGTTCACAGACCATGTACTTAACAAAGAATCCCTGGCCCTGAACCCCAGTCCAACTAAGTCATGTGCAGAAGGATATGAATCTTCACTTTAGACAGGTTCCCTCAAGTGATTTTTACACACAATAAAGTGTGGGAACCACCATTCTAGAAGTCCATATTTCTAATTGATGCTCACTAGGGTAAAGCATTGGCAAGATTTATCTGTACCTGAAATCATTAGATGCAGTTACAGCCCATCAACTCCATGATGAGGGACCATCCGACCAGGACACTAACAGCCTGTCTTGTGACGTTATGTTGTACTGGTTCTCCATTTTACTGGCTTTATTAATACCCAAGGAACAATGTTCCCAGTCTTTTAATTAAAAATCTCTAACTTCCAGGCTTTAATCATTTTCTAGGTTGGATACCAGTTTGAATTTTGCCCCTTTTCCCTTTCAAAGAAAACTTAATTGGCAAAGCAGGCATTGGAAAAAGAAATAAAGCCTTTAAAAAGCATTGTAGAGGAGAATAGGTTAGTGATATGGATAAACAGGAGGAGACCAAATTTTAGGATGTGATCCAATAATAGACTATTTTGCTTTAATTAAGGAAAAGACTCATCAATAGTTGAAGACTAAACAGAGCTCATGATTTGGATCCTGAAGTGGTTAGGATTTGCCTTGGCTCTAATAAACAGTCTCAAAATTGTAACAGTTTAGTAAAAAGAAAGTATAACTTAAAACTCATATAGAACTGCAGGCATAGGGTCAAGTGATAGCTAAATGCCACAAAGCTCGCAAGGACTTGTGTTCCTGATTGATTTGGTCTTGCCCACTGTGAAATGTAGTCCTTGTTTTCATGTCCAGCATAGAACTACAGAGAACCTCTAGGGCTGCTGACTTTTAAAGAAGTATTAGCTTATTAAATTTTAACACTTTAGCCAGAACTTATCCCCATTCCTGTACCACACTGTAAGAGACTGAGCAACAGAATTTCAGGGACTTAGACTATCAGATGGGTGATACTTTTCAGGCTAATGAAGCTGTTGCACCCTTGTTATGGGCTAAGACATTTTCATGATTTCTATTTCTAGTAGGAGAGTTTACCAGTGGTACTCCAGACAAGAACACCAATTCCTTCCCAGTATTTTTAAAAGAAGGAACTTAATACAGAAATCTTTCAACAGTCAAAAAAAACCATTAAATATCCAAACCTCAAATATGAGGTAACCCAGATTTTATCAGCTTGGACCTTCTTTGGACCTGGAGGGGGGAAAATGGACATAGCCTAGGAGCACCAGCTGCCCAGCAGAAGTTTTTCCAATGGATTCAGTGTTTCACACTTGTTAAAGCCACCTGAAAGTCTGTGTGCTAGGGAACTTGGAAATTCAATTCCAAACATAATTGGCAAAGGAAGATAAAATATTTACCTAAAATCAAACAGGAAGGAAACAAAAGCAAAGTTTGGGATCTAGATAGGTTGCTATTTAAAAATGTGTTGGACATTATCTTTAGATAAACATAAGAAATCTAAAAAGCTAAAGAGGACATTTGTCCAGAAATCAATCACTCAAGGGGATGAATATATTGTTATTCACAACAGCTAAAAGGAGGAAGCAATCCAAATGTCAATAAATACAAATAGATAATATATGGTGTTAGGATACAGTGAAATATTATTCTTTCATAAAATGGGGTGAAATTTGAATACATATTTCAATATCAGTAAATGATGAAAGATTTTGCTATGTGAAATGAGCCCAGCAGAGACTGGCAAATATTGTGAGTGTAGTCATATGAAGTTCTTGAATGGGCATATCCATAATAAAACAGGAAGTGGAATAAAAGTCACAGGAAACAGTGGTAGAGGACAATGGAAAGTCATTGGACACAATCTCTGTTGAGGATCATGAGAAGGTTCTGGAAAGATTTAACGAGTGGTTCAATGAGTGAGTGTACTTAGTGCCACTAAACTGCATATTTTAAAAGGTTAGAATAGTATTTTTTTAAATGAAATTATTTTAGAAATTAATCATGAAATTAAAAATGCTTCTGTGCATTTTAAATGTATGTGCTGATTTAAAAACTCTTCACAGAGAAGGTAAATGTTAGGAAAGAAGTAAATGAAGCTGACAATGGACAAAACAATGGGATCAAAGACCATGAAGAGTTAAAAACCAAAGCATAAACTGAGAGTTGTTGCAAAGTTTCCATACACTGTCTAATGGAAGAAGTCGTACCTCTTGGGCAGGTGAGAACACTCAGTGAGTAAAAGCGTTTGTACAAATCTGACGGCCAAAGATCTAACTCCTGAAAGTTGTACTTTGACATCCACACATGTACCATGAGTGCACACCACACAAACCAAGAATAAATAAAATTGAAATTACAAAAGAAACACTTCCTATTTCTAAGCCTAGATATAATATGACCATAGCATATAAGTAACCTTAGAACAAAAAGTTAAGAGAAAAAAAAAAAAAAAACTAGGTGAACTGAACAGATTTACCATAGAGGGAGTATTTGAAGAACTGGAAATAATCTCTCAAAAGAATAGGAAAAGGGAAGCATACCCAGAGGGGGATACAAAAGATGCTCCGAAGAGCAGAAATGAACAGGAAGAATAATGATGTCTGGGCAGCATGTTTTCAGAAAGTAGAGGAGGGGAGTCAGGGTGCTTGCTCAGCTGTGTCGAAGTAACCCATGAATGTCACAAGCATGAGCTCTGGAAGGTGCTTATTGGCTTGTGGAGCCAATGATGGCAAAAGGTCATTGGCTTTTTAGGGAAGTCCGTTTCTGTAATGGCAAGAGGAACTTTTTCCAGAACACAATGAGCCCAGCCATCTTTTCTGCCGCTCTCCATTTGCTTGCTCAACAGAAGCAGTAAACAAACCCTGTTCCCAGAACCACACTGACAACATTGATGATGGCAGTGCACAAATTAAGAGGTAAACAAAAAAGTCATGTTAATTTCAAGCTCCATTAGAAACACAGGCAGTGAAAAAAAAAATCAACATCTGCCAGATAGAAAAGGTCAAAATTAGAAGGGAAAATAACTTTGTTGTTGAGATCCTAAGGTCTTGCCAGCAGTGAAGACCTGGGAGTATGTTGTTTCTCCTTCTTCTTCTCTCAATAATGGAATTCTAAAATAAGCCCTCATGTTCATGCCTCCTCTAATCAGAAATGTGAGGAGATGGAATATAGCTGTGTGCTTTCCCTCAGAAAAGAGACCATGTTGTATTCAGGGATAAGCACAGGACCTTCCTCCTGAGCTGTCTTCTATTTCTTTTGCATATAATTACTTTTCTTGTCTTTTAAAATCCCTAGTAGTATTTATGGCTTTGGCCGGATGTGTAAGTCCACTCTTTTGAAGATATCACAATGTACATAATCTCTAACATGAAAATGGTATAACATATCAGAGAGTTTTGACTCTTTCATCCTTTTGAAGACTGTGTTGTATACCCCAAATCAAGTCCAGGCAATTTACACATGTTCTTTCATTAATTGTCTATGTTGATGGGGACAGTACCCAAATGAAAACAGATACTTCTATTAGCTTCTTTTTAATGTCATGGCAGTGAGCATTTTGAGTCTTTGATGATGGATGAGTCTTCATTTGTAAATGCAAAGCCATGTGTGTTGCCTTCTTCCAGGCATTTTGTATTAGTGAGCATGCCATATGGCTTCATAGTGTTCCCTAACCCAGTTTCTGCTGTACTTTGATTCAGTAAATGCAAGAAGAAAATTTACAGGAAATTTTCATCACAACTTTTTGGTTAGAGTCAGAGCTCTATTCTATATGAAGTGTTGACATTGGTGATTTCTCTAGATTTTATGAGTTTATGGCATAATTTCTTCAGAAGTATTAAATTTGAAGAGTAGATCACTAACTACAATCTGATCTACCTTCACTCTTCTAAAAAACTAAGCAGATGTTTTTTAAACATTTATACTTCAAGAACAATAGATTTCCTTTTGAGCATGGAAATACAGTCATTGCTAAATTACATGGCTGGATTGAACTCCAGGTATTAGTAAGAAAATTGTAGGAGACTCTTTTCTTAGAAGTGGAACATGAACTGTGGTCTGGCTTTAATTAAGTGTTGTTCATGGCACCATACAGGCTAGCACTTAATTATATTCAGCTCATTCCTTTATTGTATATTATCTTTTTTTTCTCTAAATGCTTCATGTGCGCTGTTCTTATTTGCTCCAGCTCTGCTGTAAGCTCTTTGAGAACAGCTAATGTCACGTAGTAGACACTCAACAGTTTAGTATAAATGAGCTCAAAAGCAAAGAAATAAATGTTGGCATTTAGACAGGATGCTTTGGTTCACATAACAAGATGGCACCTAAGAAATTGGGCAGAAATGAACAAAGATGAGCATTACAGGAAGGCATCTACATTTATTCCTGGCTTCCTTAGCTAAGACACAGGTTCAAATATTTTCTCCGATCCTCTGTTTTTTGTTTTTTTTTTTAATCTACTTGGGGTTTTGGAACACCTCTAAAATTCATGGTGTTATAAAATATGGACAGTTTTACCAAATCCCAGCATTGGTGCATTTGTACACTTGTTTTATTCTTATTTCTGGCCTAAACTTCTTAAATTTCTCTATTTTCAATGTTACTTTCCAGGTGTTATTATCTTTGTCTTCTTTGCAACAGTCCAACTTGATTGAAATGAAATATCCTGAGTAGTCTGCCTACAGAATGTCTCTCTGAGAATAGCTTATGGAGTGGGTAACAATGCTAGTCTCTGCTCCAATAGAAAATGCCAAAAGCGAAAGCATTGGCTTTCTGTTCTGTGTCTTGTACAGGTCATTTTGTCCAAGAGCCTGCATGACTTAAAAACCATCTAAAAAATGATATAAGTCATTTTGCCAGGTCTCACATAATTCATGAATTGCTAAAGTAGTGTGTTAATGAAGATTCTCACTATAAATATATGCACCATCTCTTTGAGGCAACTTTTAATGAGTCCTGTACACATTGCTTTCAACTTGTATGTATCCATGATTAATACTGGCGAGTGATTCACCTAGTGACCCACACAATGAGCCTATGATGGCTAAACTATTTTCTGCCAGTAGCTTTTAGCCTTGTTGGACATACCTACCACTCATGAACACTTTAATCAGAAAGAATTTTAGCCAGTCAAGAGGATCATTTCCCTCATGGTGGCTTTCCACATTTCACATTTTCACTGTTGACTGTGTTGACAGATTTCTTCATTCTACATGTTACCAGTCCTCTGCACTGACACTGTGCTAATTATTCTTATCCAGAGGCCCTGCAACATTTCCAGTGGTTCTCTTTTCCTCCAAGGTCCAATGTTTTTGTTTTCAGATTCTATTCTCTTGTCAGTCTATTGAATCCTGCTTTTAATTTGTCATTAGCATTTCTGCTCTGGCTTCCTTTTTTTGCGAATGACAAAACAATATTATTAGACTTCTGTAAACCTTTCACCTTTAAGTAAAGAAGCTCCTACAAATGCATAAAATTTCTAGAAGTCATAAATGACTACATGAAATTCTTGCAAGCACTTTTATACTGTATAAAGTTCAAAGTAGCTAAGATGTGTTAACCATTGTGCATGGCAGAAGTTGCAGGTTTACCCTCTAGTAGAGTCAGTATATAAAATCTCAGAAACATGCAGCTTTTGAATGCTCCCCTGCCAGTAACATACATTATAATATACGTTTACAATTTAACAAATGATTCTGAAAGGGATGACTGTGGTAATCTCCATCCCACTGGCTCTGCAACTCTCCCATGAAGTAGAAAGTCCAGAAGGGCTCTTTGGAACTTGGATTACAGAGCCCCAGATGCAGGAAGTCCACTGAGGAACTTACAGCATTTTACTTAGAGTAAAATTAGTTCTATTGCACTTGATCTTGGGCATATATTTAAAAGCACTATAATCTAGACGGTTGGGGTGGCTCAGTGAGTCAAGGTTTTTCCTGCCAGTTATGACAGACTGAGGATAGAGCAACTATACTGCTTTGTAATTTTTTTTCTCACTGGTTTTACTTTTTATTTATTCTTAAAATTTTTATACATATATACAATGAAGTATAATCATACTTTTTCTCATTTTTTTCTCTTCTAAACTTATCTCAACATGTACACCTCTTTCTTATTGTGTATGTTTGTTTTTCTGATGATCCACAAAGTCTAGTGTTTATTTTTTAAACTTTAATCTGATCATCTGCTCTCTCTAGATCTTAGATATACATATTCCCCTTTCTTCCTGATCAGTCTACTTCTCTGGATAGAGACTTAGCATCTTTGAGGCTCTAGTACCCTCATTTATTTGTTGGGTCTTTCCAGACCTCTGTATATGGTGTGTCCTATGATCAAAGTAGACCCTAACCAGACTATGTTTTCTGTTAGGTAAATTGTCATTGTCACCAGTGATGCTTCACTCAGAAAGGACTGAATGAAAAACAATGATGATCATTGTAGAAAAGAGGGCAGAAAGAGTATAGGAGCCAGAGGTAATGGATCATTACAATGAAACGGTGTCCTTTGAATACAACAGAGTAGCAGCACATATATACTCACAGTCTTTGTGATACCATGCACAAGACATGTGTAAGCCTTAAACTAGGCCAAATTCCAGCATGGAGAAAGGACTTGGACATGAGCGTCTATCTCTAGCTCAGGCATTATTGATAATTATTCACTACAGAGAAAGGAAGAGTCAGTTTTCTTTAAAAGTAGATTGTTTATGCTCTACCAGAAAGCCACACAGCCAAGAACGTGTGAGCAGCACAAACTGGGGGGGGGGCGGGGGGGGCGGTGATGAGGTTCGATAGAAATTCATCTTAGAGTTTCTATTGTTGAGATAAAATACCATGACTGAATATTACTGGGGAGGAAAAGGTTTAGATCATTTCCACTTCCAAATCACAGTCCATCATTGAAGCAAGTTAGGACAGGAACTCAAACAAGGCAGGATCAGGAGCTGGCCGATTCAGAGGTCAGGGGAGAGGGCTACTTACTGATTTGCTCCTCGTTGCTTGTTAACAGACTTTCTTACAGCAACCACAAACTCCAGAGGTAGCACCACCTACAATGAGCTGGACCATCCCACATCAATCTTCAGTAGATAAAATGGATCCCAGAGTTTCCCACAAGCCAATCTGGAGGGATCATTTTCTCAATTAAGGTTCTTTCTTCCAACAGGACTCTAGTTTATGTTGGGATGATATAAAAGTTAGTCAGCACAGAAGAGAAGCACAGTGAATCTCAGAAAACATAGAGAAAGGGATAAATAGGATCAAAACACATTGTATGAAATTGTCACAGATCTAATTAAAAAAAAATAAACATTCAAAAAAGGGCAGTGATGTTTTCAAATATTTCTAAATTAAACGTGTCCTTCTTTCAACCCCTTTACATGGTACCCCACATAACATTACATGAAATCAAACACAAAGATGATATAAAATAGATGCATCACACATTAAACCAGTGTTCATGCTTCCGATCATAAGTGAACATGTTTATTAAAGAGTATTTTGAAGTCAGAAAATCACAAAAAGTAAACTTTCATTCTTAACAGCATCACTATCTGAAAATACTTCCCATCTGTATTCTCTTATGTACTTACATAAATTGTTTATTTATTCATTATCATTCATTAACTATATCACTTTGCTTGATATTATATTGTATGTTTGTAATTATTTATTCAGACAGCCTAAATAAGTGATGTTGTCAATTTTCCTGTTATTACAAATACCAGCAGGATGAACATTTTACCCAATCTCTGTGAACATAGCTTATCATATTTCTAGGTTAGGCTCTTAATGAACTACTCCTCTGGTAAAGCATGTGTGGAAAAAAAATGAGGCAAATACTACAGTAAGTTGGCAGAAATAGTAGTTATACTTAGAAATCAGGTCAATGATGAGCAGACAAATTCTATTTTCTGCTGTGACTCTATAGTTGACCTGTTCTATTTATACATTATGATGATTTGAAATAAATATTATATTATAAAAATTACATGATTTCTTCCCAAAACATAACTATGTTCTTCAGGAAAACAAATATAGATACTATAAAGGATCCAAATGCAGCCATTTGAAGAAACAGCACTTCCAAAATTTTATTACAGTTGGCTCTCCTTTTGTGAATGCAGACAGAGCCATGGTCCTATAGCAATTTCTGCACACCTGATCTTTTTCCCCCATGTCTTTCTAGCTATACAGTTTTAGTCTTTATTATTTTAGTAATGAGGCTGAACTATACTTGCATCTTATTTACTATCCATTTATATTTATTCTTTTGCCTTTTTAGACAACCATCCCAAAGCTAGTACATATAGTATAAGTTCTCCCTGTGTTTTTAGAAGCAAATGTGCTTATACACATGCTATGACCATGGTGTGGACACTTGCCTAGCTCTCCTTCTTGAATTATCATTGAAATCTGGTGACATTCTTTTGTATATTCCAAGAGTAAGTTACATTGTGAAATTACAGGCATACACATGGTAATGACCCCAGATATTTTTTTGTCTGAGTTCATAAATCAGTCATGAAAGCAATTATCAAAAAAGTATTCCCATTATAGATTGAGTTGTGAAATCTTGAACAGAGTAAATTTCTGGCTTTGAAAAGTATCAAATTCATCTGAATATGTCATCATGAAAAGCTTATCAATGCATTAGTATTTCATTGCAGATATGTTTAATATGCCTGTACTGATTAATAGTTGCCCACAGCTCTGTTTATCACTATATCATATGTATATACATACATATATATCACTTATAATTTGTATCAAGACTAGGTGTAGTTGAGTTCATTAATCCTAACACTCAGGTAGCTGAGACAGGGGAATAAGAATGAAGCCAGCCTAGACTACATAGCAAGAACCTATATTAGTTACTTTTCTTGTTATAAAGGCAAAGTACTTGATGAAGGGTTTATTTTGTCCTACAGTCCCGGATATACACTCCATCATGACAGAGAAGATGTGGTGGCCAGAGCAGGAAGCAGCTTACCACATTGCATCCATAGTCATGATGTAGCAACAAATTCTAGAGCTCAGCTTGTTTTCTTTTTTGTTTTGTTGGCATTTACAGTTTATCTTCCCATCTCAACTGACCTAATCTAGAAAATCATTGATAGATATAACTGGAGATCTGTCTCCAAGATGATTCTATAACTTGTCAAATTGACAATCAATATAAGCCATCATATAATTTAAAAAGAAAACCATCAAGATGGTGAACGGGTATATTTGACACTAGAGTTTTATCCACCAACACAAGATCTGTGTTGATTTTATAGCATATTGTATTTCAGGTACCTAAAATAATGTCAACCACACATTCCATGGTATTGTTGAATAGACTGAGAAGAAATGAGTGAATGAAACAAAAGTCAACACTTAGGCATCAAGCCTGGCTTTACCTTATATTGTGGGATAACAAATCTAACATGATGGTAAAGATGAACAAGCCTTGCTATAATTTTATCTCCTCTGTTAAGGACTAGTTAGGTCTTTCTCTCTGCCAGTGACTATTGATTACCTATTCTGTGTTCTACCTGAGTGCTAGAGATGCATGATTAATACTATACATGACTAGTGAGCCTTTGGAAATTTTTACTTCATTGAGAAAGGAGAGACATGTCAATCAAACATTCCTATTCATAAGTGGGGAATTACAGAGATTACTTTGTGTTAGGCATATGGCATAGGCTTGCCTGGCCAGAAAGTTCACCATTCTTTTTTACTTGGAGTGGAGATAAAATTGAACTACATCTGAAGCCAAAATGAACATTTTGAACACAAGTTTTACAAATGTAAATAAAAGCACTATATGCTAGAGAAACCAAGAACTTATGTGAGTGGAAGCCCAGAGAAGAGGTAGAAAGAGGTAGAGTGAAGCTGATGAGATTTTTGCACCTTTTCTCTATATAATGGTCCCACTGACCCTCAGCCTCTTTTCTAGCTACATGAACTTAGAAAACCTACCCAACAATGCACTGTTAAGTCTGTGTGCATTAGTTTTTGCTGAATATGTGGCTTATTAGAAACCTTAAGTCCTGACCATTTCCTTAGACTATTTCCTTTCTCCTGTGAGCAGTATGTTGAATTAATTCACTAGGAGTAAGATCTGTCTTGCATTTCAGTGACTCCTCTAAGGGCCTACACTGGTACAAAATGCATAGGAAATACAAAGTGACATCTAGGACTGCCATGGCCCTCAGCAAGCAATCTCTTTTGTGCTAGGATTTAACATATTTTCTCACCAAGATTTTCATTAACTAAAACTTGCTGTAAAGTTAAAGTGCTATGTTGAGTCTCAAGAATTTGGTACTTTTGTGTGTAGAATTATGCACCTTCATTACCATTGATATTGGAAGTTTGAGGATTCTATTTGACCATAAATCCATTTTCAAGTAAAGTACAATATTAGTTAATTCAGATCTCCAATGCATCTCAGATACATGATGGTATATAATCTATACATATTGAATTTGTGTGTGTGTGTGTGTGTGTGTTATAGAGTTCTTCTGATGGATATTAGAAAAATATGTAGAGAAATTAAATGAATGTATAAAATACCCATTCAGCAGCTCAAACAACAAAGCATTAATTTAGAGCTTCAACCTTGTAATGTAGCTGATTAGAAGAATCCAATACGCTTTTTTTTTCATATTGTGTGGTAGCTAGTTGATATAAACTAGCTTGAGTAAATCAATGAGCAAGAAGTTGGCAGCCCCCACTCCTTTTGTATCAAGATGACTTGTTTATACTGCTTCCCCAGTTTTCAAATTTTTTTTAAAAACATAGTTTTTATCTCCCTAACTGCCAACATTGCAAAGGAAACCTGGATTCTCCTTTGTTTACTTTCTTGTATCACTATATAATGAAGTTCCTGGATTCCAAACTTTGTGAACAAAAAAAAAAAAAAAAAAAAACCAAACTTTGTGAACAATTATGTTGACAGCACTCAAGACAGAGTCAAATGCCTTCTCTAACTAAAGTCTATAAACACTTATTTAAAACAATTCTTTTTAGCTAGACTAACATTCCCAGATCCAGCCTGTATACAGAAAGCAAGCTTATGGGGAAATGTGCAAGAGCTGCCTGAGGTTGCTGCCATCGACACTACATGATTTTTTTTTTATATTTTCTGATTATTGGTGATATTTATAGTTCACATATTACCTACTTGGATTTTGCTTCCTTTTTTTAACTTTTAATGACCAATTTAGCTCTGTTTATACCACTACTGAGTGCCTCATACACTGTGGTTTTATGTATTGGCTTATTTATAAATTATTAATGCCACACCAGGAAAAAGTTTCTTCCAGAAGCAAGTCTTTCTAACGTGTAGTGGTGACTGGTAAATTCTGCTGAGCTCCATGTGCATGAAGCAAACCAGATCTGCCCATGAAGAACACCAACAAAGCTCTTTTTCCACTGGTGAAGCAATTAATTTTATGTTCCATTTGCTGGCTGAGTTGCATGCCTAAGTTGATCATGTTTGCAAAAGCTGTGTCAATCTTTTCAGCTTGCTCAACTCATGGGAAAGTAAGGATATACAGCTAGGCTTTGGAGCTTTGGGGTAGAAAGAAAAAGATTTACACTCAACAGACAAGAAAATGGCATTCCTGGCCATCAGTCTGGAAGGAAGGGTTTTTTCATGGATGTCATGGCAGACTCTCTGCCTGTGTCTCTAAATGTCAGTTTGTGCCTCATTGCAAAGTGTTCCCCCCACCTAATGTGACAGGTAAATGGGTCTGACACAAAAACAGTCCACTCTATGGGAAGCAAAACTAATCCAGATCAGTGACCAGGACTCTTAAACTGAATGAGTTGTACTAAATCTTCATTTGAGTGGAGAGATCGCATTGCTTTTGAGACATGCCCTCAGTGCCTAAGTTGTGAGTGGCAAAGATCGAATAGAACGGACTGTGCCTGAATATATGGCAAGACTCTGCCTGAATATTTGGCAGGGAGCACATTTATCCCACTAACAATCCAGGCCCCTCCCTTCTCTCCAGGTCAGTTCTTACCTAGCCACAAGAACCTACATTTACCAAGAGCATACTTGTGGAGAGGGGTGAGGTTGCTTGCAAGGATAGACTTTGAGCCCTAGGGTAGAGAACATCACACTGAGACCCATGAGCTAACTGTTTATTAAGAATATCTGGCACTTTACATCTTCAGCTCCTTTCCAGCAGCATACATCTGGCTCCAATTTTCACTGGTTATTTTAAAAAGAAAACCTGACTAGCCAGTATAATCCCAAGTAAGTTATAATTTTCAGGAGAATAAATCATTGGGAGAAACCATGGTCTTAAAACTAAATATAAAGTGGCTGTTCTGCTTTATCCTTCAATCACGAATAGTGATCAATGCCTATCCTTTACTGAAATTGAAGTGAGAAAAGCTGGCATTTTTTGGCCAACCAGAAGGTAAACATCAAGGTAACATTTCTTACAGTTGACTTGAGTCTACAAATCTGGCTGCATGGAAAAAAAACATAGCTTCATTTTGCTCTTCAGTGTGCCTTTCGAAGATATCACCTTGGCCTGAATTTCAGCACCTCAGATGCAAAATGAAGCAACTTGAGGAAATTCTATAAGGTTCATGAGAACATTCTTTCAGGTTCTGCTCTTGGTCCGTATGAAGTCACAGAGCTACTGATAAATATGGCTAACCTTCACTAATGTCATGAAAAAATGAAATGAGGCCTGATTTGAAAAGCTTGTTTTGTTGTTGTTCCTGGTTTTGTTTTCTTTATTTGGTTTCTTTACAGACTAAAATCAAAACTTAAGCATGGCTGGGTAGCAGTGATAAATAGGGGAAGCTATCATTAGGGAGTCTGGGGGATTATCTATGCACATAGGTCTTGTCGATTCTCTCTCTCTCTCTGGCTTTCTCTCTCTCCTCTTTCTCTCTCTCGTGTGTGTGTGTGTGTGTGTGTGTGTGTGTGTACATGCTAAACAAGTATTTTACCCCTGAGTTTTATTGGCATGTCTGAACGTAGCACTGTTTGATCCAGAGGTTCCAAAAATATGTTTTGCTAGATTTATTCAAATCCCTTGATTCTGGCATGCTGTAATTTATACTGAGCCATGAAATTCTAAAGAACCACCCTGTAACTTCCAGTTCCTAGATCCAGAGGAGAAGGACTGAGCTACTGCTTTTGCAGGGTGAAGCAGGGACTTGCTTGTGTCCCTTTGCTCAATGCCTAGAAGTTGTCATCCATATGGTAGTGGCTCACTGTGGGCCAGATAACAGCCCAGAGCTTTGCCTTTGTGATTTGAAGCAAGGAAAACACAAGACAGTCTACACAGATCTGGGTCCTCTTAGCATTTTCCTCCAACACTAGAAAAATGACAAGGGTTTTCTGGGAAGTAAATGGTGATGTATGGTAATAGAGAAACTCCAGGGTGTTAGTAAATATTTCCTCAAGGAGGACACTCAGAAACCAGACATCTGAGACATCAGCCAGCTGCTGGAAACTCTCCTGATCTGGTTTCATTAAAGATAGCAAAGAATAATTAAGCCAGAAGGGGAACTCTGTGTTCTGTCCCTGGAGACTGTGATTAATAAGTGCCTTTCCATGTCATTCTTTTTCCCACTTCCTGTTTTTCTTCTTTAAAAAAAGTAATAAACTGTTCACTAAATGGTGGGTCCAAACAGGATAGGGGAAACCGAGTATCTGAGGATAACTATAAGATGGCCCAGACAAATCTGCTATTTGTTTTCTATACATTTACCAGACTTGTCTTTTCGGTAGACCTGGATAGAACTCTCTTCCTCTAGAAAGCAAAAGACTAGCGTTGTAAAAGTATTGAAGGAGGAAGAGATAATGAAGAGTGGGTGGAATAACCCAAAACAGAGGTTCTCAAGGATCATGATCATTTTGTGAGCCTCATAATATATATCCTGCATATCAGTATTCATATTATAATTCATAACAGCAAAATTACAGCTATAAGGTAGCAATGAAATATTTTTATGCTTGGGGTTCAGCACAGTATGAGCAATTGTATCAAAGGGTCACAGCATTAGGAAGGCTGAGAACCACTGGCCTTAAAAAGAGAGAACAAAGAGGCAAGAAAAAGTGTACATGAAGTGATGTCACCTTACTTCATCTTTATAGCAAACACAGTGAGATTCGGTCACAAATAGAAAAATACTTAAGGAGTCCATGATGCTGGGGACTGTACGTAATAAAACTGAAATGTAAATGTAAGCTAGTATTCCAGTCAAGCTGCTTATTAAAATAATTAGGCCAGGGAAGCAAGGAGAAAGCCAAGGAACTGGGAAGCTGATTTGGTTAAAATGCTCATTCTATAGAAACATAGAAAACTGAAGAAGAGTTATATGGCTGCACATTTAGTAGATAAAAGCAGTGAGAAAGCAAAACCCAAAAGTCACTGAAAAAAGGGTACAAAAATTATCTTTTTACTTACTTTGTAGTCACAGAAATCTGAAATTAAGTTTTTTTATAAATAAACTTAATGTGTGTGTATATATGTATGTATATGTATATATGTGTGTGTATATATGTATATATACATATATATATACCATGCCTGAACTAACTGCCCTTAGTTTTCATAGACAACTTACTTTTTTTCTCTGAACTTGACTCATTTTACATTTTGTATTTATTAAATAATTAATAACTTAATATCTGCTCAGTGGGAAGAATCCCTATGAGAACATTGGATCCCTTAATTAGAAGTACTACCACCTCATTTTGGAAAGATGTGGCGTTGGATGAACCTTGTGGCCATGTTGCAGGTAAACATGCATCTATCACCTTTTCCTAAGGAAGCACTTTGAGGCCAACTGAATGGTAAGCACTATTCACCCCACTCTTTGATTACATGATAGCTTCAATGGCTCCAACCAAGTCACAATAATTTATGTAAGGTCAAAGGCAGGAAATAGGTCATGCAAATACTAGCCTAATAACCTGTTAAACTCCAAGCTATTTTTATACAGTTGAGAGGTTTTTACTGTCACCAATTCTAAAATTTGGAGACTATGATTACCTTTCAAAGACCATAGAAATAATACAAGAGTGACTCATTTTCCTCTCTGGATTATCCATTAAATTTTCTTGAAATCAAATTAGCCATTGTTTTTAGCTTTGGTCTCAGGTGCCATGCTGTTACATAAGGGCTATAATTTTTACTTAGCTGGTCCCTGGCAAGCTTCTAAGTCACTGAATCTTGCTTATTTCAGTTTTTTGGTTTCAGAAAGTGCCCTCCTAAGCCCTTACATTTGATTATAGAAACAGGCAAGACCAAATAATCTCAGAAGATGCAACCTCTCTTAAATGGAAAATTTTCTTCTTTCTGGTTACAACTATATTAGGAATCCTGCTCTACTCTTGGTATGTCAAGGGAAAGAGACAATTTATTCAAAAGTGCTTCTGGGGACTCAGTAAAGAGTAATTGAAAATTATTTGACACCACTTTGTTTAAAAGTGCATCTTCTCAGAAAGAAAAGTGGTGTGTGTGTGTGTGTGTGTGTGTGTGTGTGTGTGTGTGTGTGTGTGTGTGTATCAAAAATTAGGAAGGCAAAGAACTTAAGTTGGCAACCCAAATTTCACTTTGGAATCTGGAATCCATTAACGTAAGAAACCAGCACAGATTACTGGTTCACTGTGGCTACATTGAGCTTAGATGCTTTGGCCAGCTGGGCTTCAGTCTTCAGTGAATCCAAGGAAAATTACTGCTGCTTATCAAAGTCCCTTAGAAAATGAAGGATTTCTAAATGCTGCATAGATTCCCTATCACTTACATTATATAAGGAAACCAGAAGATCTGACTGCTGCCATTTTGAACAGCTGCTAGCAAAGAAAGTATTTGTGAAGGCTGCTTCAGGGGACATTAGCTTGATCTTGAGGGTGTCTGTCTTCCAACCTATCAATTAAGAAAAGAGTTAGCCAGTTGTGATGTATTAGATAGCTCTTCAATGGATCACTCTGAAAATGGTATATTGGCAAGAGTTATTCAAGTTGCCAGGAATCCAAGCCTTGTTGTATGACATCCCCAGAAGTCTGATGGTATGTGACTGGTTTACTCTGCTAAATGAAACTGCTGAGATGACTGTCATGAGGTGATTAATAAAGTACATAAATCTTAACTATGGGGAGAAAAGAAGATGAATTGAAGCATGCACATATTGGAAATACAATGAAACCAAATTGAAGCTACCAGGATTTGCTAATATATAACAGAAAAACAATAATGTGTTTATTGTTCCCCACTGGCCTTCCTTTGTTGATCTTATTTTATAAATGACCATCAAGACATAGTCTGGTATTTTTCCCCCTAGAATGAAAACTCTGACAACAACATGGAAAAGTAATAATGATATCATGTGAAAGTCCACCTGGTGTTTATCACTATTTATTTTCTTTGTGTTAGTAGAGGTTCTAAAAATAAAAAATTGGCTCACCTTCCCTCAAAGTCATTATTGAATGTTATTTGTAATTGTATATAAAGTTTTGGTAGTTTCAAAGTAATTAGAAGCCTAGAGCAAATAAACAGAAAATGGATTCTCATCTTTGAAGTTATTTTTTCAAACTAAATAGCTCTGTTTCTGTGATAATTATAAGCTAGTCATTATAAAATTAAGAATCATTTTAAGTGAATGGATGCTTTTTTATATGAAGTTTTTGTTTCTTGCTAATTATTGTGAACTAATTATGGTTTATGATGTTCTTCAAGAGTTCTGAAATCATTGCCATCAAGTTCTGGTTCTGGTGTTTGCAAGCTTCAATTTTATAAGGGAAACAATATGATGGGGAAAGAGTCCACAGTAATTAAAATGTAAACTTTCATAACATTGAGAAGATTGGCTTTCTGGAGACTCTGATTGACATTTATGCAATTGGGCTGGGCATGCGGCTCATCCAGAAGCATTACTGTGTGCGGCAAAACATGGCTTAGTGGTTCAGAGCCTGAATTATTCTTGCAGAGGACCCAAGTTCAGTTCCCAGCACCTACAAAGGGCAACTTAAGACTGCTTGTAACATCAGCGCTAGGGGATCTGCCACTCTCTTTTGGCCTCTTGAGCAACTGCACTCATGTGCACATACCCTCACTCAGACATACATATGCATTTATAATTAAAAATGAGATAAAATTTTAATAATTTTGTTACTATGACCCTCGCTCTCAGTTGCCAGCACTCTAGACACTGTGACCTTTGGCATTTGCCTTTTCTGTCTCTGAACCTCCACTTTTGCATTTGTAAAATAGATATGAAAAAATCTATTTGTAAAATAGATATGAAAATTTTTCATTTTTGTTTTGATTATTATAGGCAATGTCTATAATCCTTTAATCTAGAATACTGTTACTATAGTTACTAGCTATTATTATCATCAATTATTATCCCTTTACTGCTATTTTTATGATAGAAAAAAATTAACTATCATCATAACCACCAAATGGGTCATCAAGACAATTCTGGGCATCTTCTGACAATTTTCCCTGCAATGGGAACTCTGTACTTATGAAAAGCACAGGATTAAATTAAGTCATCAAAGGGGAAGTTTGCCATGTCCTTCTCTTGTTATAGACTAACATTTGGTTAAGTGAGGGTAGAAAGTATGACTGTCAGGGCCCCAAGAACCAGCAGATTCTTGAGATCTTACTAGCTCACTAAATCATGACAGGTCACTTTAATAGGTTCTCTCTAGGACAACAGGAAAAAAAAAAAAAAACCAGAATGTAAGCTATGGTCAAAGAAAACCAAACCATGGAACAATAAGAAAAACCCCTGGTGAGCTACCTCATAAATGTCCCCTTCCCTCTAGCTGCCCCTTGTTTTATAGCAAACGGGTGCCATGAGTTATGTGGGTTAGCTAGCGATGCACACCAGGTGTTCCTGTCAGGAAGCAGAGGTGATGAATGCCAAGTTCACTTGCTTCCTCTAACTTCCAGCACGATTGCAACTGCTGTCATCAATAAACCATTTCCTTTTGCTCTCCTTAGCTCTTTGCTCCAACGTCTCATTTTTCATTTTGCTGTTGGTTTAAAGAACGTTCTTCCTGAGTCAGTTTCTTGAGTCTAGGTTCTAAGGGTGCTGATTGGTATTTTTTAACTCCTTTTTATATTTTTATTTATTTTAATAATATGTTTTAGTATTTGAATACCTAATCCCTCCAATGAACCCCCTTCACTCTCCTTAAAATTTGCATGCACTTGTAGGTGTGTGTGTGAGAGAGAGAGAGACAGAGACAGAGACAGAGATGCACAATACTCCATATTTCAGGCACAAGAGGCCTTGTATATGTTATCCAATTTTTTTTTTTTTAAGGCTACTCAAGGGTTTATTTAAGAGAGTTAAATAAACCAGGCAGGTACAGAAACAGAAGCAGGACAGAAGGAGAGGAGAAGAGCATTACCCAATTTTTTAACCAACTCTTTTTTGCAGTTTATAAAACAGCTGCAGGGTCATACATATTATAAGAGCTTGTGTGGGATTTGCAGGGGTAAATGGATGGGAGTCGGGGGCTTCCTAGTTGTTTTCACCATAGGACTAAGATTTGGGACTTCAGATGAATTTCCATGACAGAGAAATAAAATCTTGTATCTATTTTACTTTTTTAAGAACATAAAATAATTTTCACTTTCTACATTAAATACCACATTTTTTAAATGTAATTTTAAAAATGCCAAATGAGAATAATGAGCAATATTTTACTTAAAGTTGGAAAGTAGAGATTTACTAAAGTGAAATCTACATGTTTTTTAAACTAAAGGAAAAGGTTTTTAGTTGAGCCTATTTTTTAGAATTAGTGTTTGGCTGTGTAGTGGTGGTACACACCTTTAATCTGGCAGAAACAGGCAGATCTCTGTGAGTTTAATGCCAGCCTGATGTACAAAGAAAGTTTCAGGACAGCCAGGGCTGTTACACATCAGAACCTCTCTAGAGGGAGGGTGATTATATGTAATATATTATATAATTTGTTATAAAGTATATATATATATATATATACTTTATAATCGTTTGAAGTTTTTATACTGTATGTATTGTATTTGGAGCACATGCTTCCTCATATTTACCTACACTCCCTTCAAATATCCTACAACATAATTTCCCATGTAGACAATCAGTGTTACACTGCAGTTAATCTATATGTCCTTTACCGGCTTCTCCCATTCTGAACAGAATCTGCATTATTGTGCTGGCAGTTGAGTATCAAACAAGGAGCACACAGCTAGAGAAGTTCCTGCTTCCTGCGTTCTTTACCCAGTTCCCTCTGTACTCAGGGCTTCCTGGACCCAGCAACTTGATTTCAAAGTCAACATGAGTGTGGGTGCCCTCCAAGAATATGATACAGTGCCTCTGGGGTAAGAGAAGAAAATGTTCTTATCCTAGCAGACAGGGAGTGGTAGTCCTTTCCTTTATTAGTTCTTTTTAAGATGCTGAAAAAAATAATAAGGTTAGATAAGTTTCAAGGGGGAAAAAAATACGGGAATTGCTAAGAAACAAGAAGTAATCCATATTCAGAGAGGGATGGGCCCCAGCAAAGCCAAAGAAATGCCACCTAATTGTGTCTCAGAGACAAGGAAGTGATACAGCTTTCTAATATATGGCTATGCACTGGAAAGCCTCAGGAGCCCCAGATTCATAACTAACTGTGATGGGTCTCTGTTTGAGTATAAAACAAGGACTCTTAGAGGGCCCAGATTTTACATAAATTATAAGTATCAGTTTATATGTGTCCACCATGTGCCATTGCTGGGCCATTTCAGTGCAAAGTGTCACAGGCACTTTAGATAGGTCTGGTGTTGAAAATGAGCTCTATAATTTCCAAAGGCCGTGTCCATTTCTACTACACTACATTATCAGAAGCAGGGGATGCTTACAAATGGCCCATCCGTATTGGTGGAGTTTTATTACATGGATGGCAGTGAGGTAAGCAGGGCTGTGTTATTTGGAAGAAGACTGTGGATAGCACAGTGACTCAAGAAAACAATGTTGCTTCTTTATTGTTTTATATCTGTATTTTATTAAACACCATAAATATTTCCAGTGAGATGTAGATTACCCTTTTCTATTTACTAGCTTCTTTTGTATAAATCAAGCTCTCTATAGTCTCACCAAAATTTATATAATTACTCTAACATGAGCATTACCAGAACTCTTAGGGAATATCTATTATTACATATAAGAAAAATGCATTTACAAACCAGAGTGGAGAGACTCTGTGACTGTAATTAAATATGGCTAAAGCAGATAAATCAAGTTAGGGACCCCAGGAGGAACTTGTGTGGCTGTAAGAGTGTATCACTACACATGACACAGATATCTGCACCCACTAGAGAACTGGAGGGTTCTTTGTCTAGGATAGTGTAGAATCCAAAAAAAAAAAAACCCAGAATTTTTATCTGCTTCACTTACAAATTTCTTATGCATCCCATTTTCTACAAAATAATAATGCCAAGCATATACATGCTACCACTGGCAAATGCAAGAGAATTTAATGAATTGTCTACTATCGTTTCAAGTCATTCCTGATGTCCCATTTGTGTCTAGGTAGACAATGAGACTATTTCATATTTCTCAAAGAGGAACATTAGAAGGGACAGAAATGTAGCAGGCACTCAGAATCACTCACTTGTCAATCTGATCATGCAAATGTTCAACACAGGATATGCTGATTCTCGTCCAACTCAGTGTGAAAATGTGCAGGTCATACTGTTTGTAGGGAAGGAATGAGGGGGTTTCAACTAATTCAGCCTCCACTGGAGTGAACACCCAGAGTGTAAGAAGCAAAGGCTTTGCCTGATTGTTTTTGATGGCTTTTAAAGGGGCAATAAACATGGGATTTTTTTTGTCATTGCCAAGGAACAAAAGTGGCCATCAAGGTGGCTCAGTAAGACCCCAAAGACACCTCTTTATCTGATGTGTGCAGAGGATCTGTGGGACTCCGGTTGCCACTGAGTTGGGGAGTAGAGCTGGGTTTTGTAGCTGGGAGTGTCCAAAGAACTGGATTTTACTGTGATTTCTGGCCTGCAAATGTTTTTCCTGCTCCCCTAGATTTTAGGGCAGAGATGAGTAGAAGTGGGGTTCCAAAAAAAAAAAAACAAAACACACAAAAAAAAATCAAAAGACATTAGTGGAAGGACTTCATGAAGTGTGTTTATTGGAAGAAAAGTTGAACCGTTCTTTGAATTTGGGAAAATCTCTATTTTCCCATAATGTTGATATGAAAGTTGCAAATCAGAGTCACACAGGTTCAGAAAGGGAAGCTTTTTATATTAGCATGCGACTAGGCATCTTGTCTTCCCCATGCTTAGCATTTATGAAGTGGGATATACTGTTGCAGATGCTGTTTCTGAAGAAAACTTCCAGATACCTAGAGTCCTACTAGCCAGCACAACCTCCTTTGTGCTCCGAACTCATCAACTCAAGCTCCTGTCTTTTCTTGTCAGTATCTTTACTGAGTTCTTGTTTCTCTTCAACCTCTCCAAGTTTCTAGGTACACTGTGACACATGGAGCCTCCTTTTTCTTTGAGTGTACCCCCTTTTTCTGAAATGGAGGTTTGCTTTCCATTCTAGTCTTCAGCTTCATCTCAAAGAACCATCCAGCAGTGGTCAATGGGCTTCAACATCTCTGTTAGTTCAGACTTCTGTGGTTGATTAGAGAAAATTTGTGGGAATAATACTGTGATGAATTAGCCTAGAAAAAAGAAGTAGAGCATTTAGATGCCTGTCTGCCCTTCAGTGAGTAGCCTGTAAGTAGCTACTGAGGAAAACTCTCCTGTTTTGAGCTTCGGTCTGCATATCAAGGTTCAGACCTTGTTATAGAGGCTCAAACCATATTCATTAATTTATGCCCTCAAAGGTTCCATTAACATATTCGAATCAGATCTAAAAAGTGATGTCTTATTTTTGCCAAGAGACACTATTTCCCCTCAAGTACCACAAAAGGAAAACTATGTGTTTTCTCCACAGGCCTGGCTAAATGTCAAGATAATGGGAAATTCCACACACATCTACACTTGGAAATAGATTTTATTTGTGATTTGTCTAGACTCACTGGAATTTTTATTATTTGTGAATTTATTCCAAATTATCCAGTCCATTCTACCTGAAACCTAAATTGGGCCTAAATGAGACTTTTGAAGGAACAAGAGAACCTATAGGTATCTATACATATATGTCATTTGCATGTGCATTTATATGTTGTGGGGGCATCTGGTTTGGGGACAGGAGTTGGGGTTGCCTCTATGTTCAGGGTCATGCATTTTTCCCTTGGACTAGGGAGGGGATAAAATGGCGAGGAAGAAACAATGCAACCTCTGGGAGCAAGTTAAAGCAAGCAAGTCTAATTTTATTGTGGACGGAGAAACATTAAATACTTTTTCCCCAGACTTTCCCCCCAGTCAGGAGAAAGGGCTTTGATTTGCTGGTATGTTTGGCTTCTGACAGTGGTCTCTCCATGATCTAGGAATGTTGTGTCTAGACTCCACCCTCTTCAAGGTCCCAGGCAGACCCCAGCTTAGCTTGTACTGGAGTACTTAGGAGCACATGTTTTAAGGCACTAGTTATCACCAGTTTACACTGATCAAGGCCAGGCTGGTCTCCAGGCTTCTTAGAAGCCACTACATTGGAACACAGAAGTGTACACACAGAAGAGTAAGCACAAATGTTGTATCCATGAATGTAAACATAAAATAAGATTGTGCAAGGAACACTGTATGCAAATGAAAACAATCTGCAGGGTAAAATAGTTATACTAACCTTAAAACCAGCACTTTTTCCTATTTTTCCAATCTGAAAAACTGAATGTCGTCTCCTGTCTGCTCCAGCAAGCTCTCATAACCTGTGACGTCATTCTCATTTCATGAGGAATATATACCCCACTATAGTTACAGTGCCTACTGCTGAGATTAACTGGGACTTCAACCTGTATTGTTTCTTTAAAGTAGAACAAAACATTGTATGTTTGAAAAGCAAGAGCAATAAATTATAGAAGACTTAAGGGCAGAGTGTACACAGATGTTTTTCTTCCTTTGGGTCAGCAGTTCCTTGGGCCCTTGAGAGTTGGCTGCTGGAACTCAACTTTTGGCCTGCTCAATAGACAACCTACACCAGCATTGACAGGAAAGCCAAGACCAAGAAACATTTTTCATCTTCCTAGGACCCTATGTCTTTATAAAATGTGAAGAAAGGGGATCTTAAAGTTATTAAAACAGGGTTCAAGTTCCTCCAAGATGTTTGCCTGTGAGCATGCAATATGGCAATTCACAAACTTTGATTTTCTTTCTTACACTGACAGTCATAATAATAATATAGGAAAGGGCAGTGAGAGAATCTGATCAACTATAATCAAGGATGATTAAACTACTGCCATCCAAGGCTATTCAGGTCCAATGGCATACCCTCTTCTCTATATGACTTGCCTTAAACCAGAGATCAGTGATGTCTGTTTCTGGTGGTTATTGGCCTCATTTCTGCCCAAAGCAGCTGAAAGATACAGAACTTGTCTTACAATGACATTTCTGTCCCAGTTGGTAGAAAAGGAGGGATATTCTGAAAAAAACCTGCTGGAGAGTACCAATGCTTTTTTTAATGTAGATGGATTTTAAAATACGGATAATACACAAATTTTAGGGAGACATCAATTTAGAAATTATGTAAGAGATTTTGACCATCTCTAGAATCACACACAGTAAGGGGTCTTCATTAAGACTAAAGCTACTGAGCACTCTCACTGTCTGTTGGAGCAAGATCAGGACTCTTCCCCAAGCCCATTCCTAAGCAAGTTTCTGAGCTTTTACTGCATGTCCCATGTCATTTACAGATTGGCATGTAAATGATTCATTATTTCCTATATCTGGCCTACATGATCTCTTTATGACAAATGTCCTATTTCTAAAAAAAAATGCCTATTTTCTAAAAATGCCTACTATCTATTATAAAGAAAATATTCATTTACCAAATACATTCTTTGTGTCTGCTACAAAGTATTCACTGGGCTAGGAGATGCTAGTCAGTAGTGAATGATGCACAGGCATAAAATGTTTTGTTCTAGTTTAAAGAAACAGTTACTAGTTAACAGAAACTAGTTAAAAGTCCCAGTTAATCTCAGCAATAGGCACTGTAGTAGAGTATATATTCCTCAAGAAATGAGAATGACCTCACATGTTACAAGAATTTGCTTGAGCAGGACAGTCTTGAGCATCTGCATTTCTCTAGAATCTTTTTGCCATTGCACACAAAGTCTCTTAAAGGAAAGGTAACTCCTCCCACACTGAGCAAGTACAATTCTATCATTTGAAAGAGTGCTGAATTATACAGTTTTGTAGGATCTTCATTGTTTTCCTCTTACTAACTCACCATTTAATATTTCTGGTCTTGTTTTCTTACCTGTGCAGGTAGCTGACATAGCCTGAGATTAATAGTAAGAAGTCTTCTTTCTAGGAAACCTTGTCCAACAAAGCTCCAGGGCACAGTGCATATATAGTAATACAGTTGAAATAAGACTTTGTTACCTGATGAGAAAATAATCTCTTGTCACCATGTATTGTCCACTAAATTGTTCTCAAACTAGTTTTGCTACTTCTGAACAAGGCTTGTGTCTCTTCTCTTGTCCTTTGGCTACAGCCTGGATCATGAAAAGCTGACCTACAACTTCTTTTAATCTCCTAAGTATGATAAATAGCCCAGAGTCATGACCTTATCCTGATCCTTAAATCAGATCAGCAACATTCAGGCAGCCTTTGCCATATTTCTATGGAGGGCTGTAATACTGAAACACCCTGGAGGCATCAGCAAAGATAACTTTGTCCTTGATTCTATCTAGATTTGTGTGTATCCCAGCTTGTGCTCTATACACCAAGCAATGTGACTGATTAGATATAAGTGCAGGGAACTTTGGAAACCTCAGCTCCTCTCCAAGTTGCTTGGCTACAAAATGACACTAAGGGATCATGTTGCCATTACTGTGACACCGTAACAACTGGACTAAAAATATATTTTCACTAAGATTGAGGACATTGTGTTATTTACACAGGGGTTTGCTTCTAGAATCTTTTGTTCAGCTAAAGAAAATGTTATGGCTAGTGATATCGTTGTTAGTATCTAAGTTCTTAGGATAGAATAAAGTCCAAAAGCTTTCTATCTATTTATTGTGCATTGTGACCCCCTCACACCACCAAAAAGACAACATGACTGAGCCCCAGGTACAAGTGGAAAGAAAGGACTTATGGTAGTGAATCATTTGTGCTTCAGAAATTTGCTAACATAAATCATGCTTAACCGTATAATTCTGTGTGTTGTCTATACTAAATTACTACACATAACTAACTGCCTCATGGATAAAGCAAATCCCACATCTCTCAAGAGCTTCTCAGAAAAGAAATACTGAAATCTTACTGAGAACAAGATTACACTGGATAGAAATCAGCAACAGTGCATCAGAAATGCATGTCCAAATTACAACATTAAAATAGACTTTTTATTCCCTCTCATGAATATAAAACACTATCAATATACTCCACAATGTCAAAACAAGGAAATGTTGGTAGATTAACCACTTCCATACTGTATCTGACAGCTATTCTGAAAACATCCTTCAAATATAGACCAGAAAAGGTGACTAAATTTAAGTGTTTCATTATGTCTCATACAACCATTTCTTTTTTGTATTAATCATAAGTGGTCAGAAACATCAATAAGAAGACGATAATATGTGATCATGGCCTCCCACTAAAAGACATTGGGGCACACCCAGGTTTGATCTAGATTATTATTTTGCTTTTAAGCATGGGAAGTTGTTGGATAATTTTTCTTTTTATGTGTATTCAGTTGGCAATAAAAATATTGTTTGTCTGATCAGTAGAAAGTCTTAAAACTCACAGAACTAAGAGCAGCTGATTGTAATCTCTACTTCAGAAAAACAAGTGTTAGGCTTTCTACTCCAGTTGGAAAAACATGTCAGGGTGAGTATTTGAGCTTTGTGACCACTTGGAATTCATCTTCATTCTTGCATCCAAAGTTGAAGCAGCACCAAACCCAGATGTGCAGTTGGTTTCTGTTCAAGTTCAACTCCTCTGAGAAAATTATACTTACTTACGTAGTATTTTTTCCTGAAAGCTCAGATTATCTAAACAGACCCATTTCATTATAAGAGCAGAGCTAAGGGTGCCTGCTGAGACAGCATGCTAATACTTTTTTCTCTGAATAATATTTTGAGACACATTTTCCTGAAGAAAGATTTCAATTCTTTTGTAATTTCTGATATTAGCGCATCATAGGAGACACCGAAAACACTCATGTGTATAGATAAAGGAAACAATAAATCATTACTTCTCTTTATTCTCTCCTGCCATATTGGTCTCCTTGACCTCCTATGACAATTCAAAATGGAACACTTGCCCAACTTGTTTCTGCCTTTGTGATCACTGACTCTGAAATGATCATTCATTAACCTCTTAATTTGTTCCCATATGTTTATATAATGTGTTGACCCTGGGTATGTTGCTTCTAATCTATGTTTTAAGGAGAAATGCCTACATTCCTCTAGGAAAGACGTTAAAGAACCGAACAAGCACCAATGAAAACTAATCCTCGTATCAGCTTAATGACTTGTTCTCTGAGCTACCCAGATATTGGAGCTCCCTTAAATCTCTTTTGGATGTGTTCAGCTATTATCTCTTCTTTGTCTGTGATAAGTTCCATGATGATAGAGCCCCATTGGTTGGCTATCTCAAGGGTAAACTGTGAGAGCTGGCATGGTGACTTTCAGCAAATATAGGCATAGCTCCCAGGGGTCCTCCATAAACAGTCTATGAGATTTCCTTTGTAAGCCAACACAAGGAGATTTTTGTGGCAGGCTTAATTACTTTCAGGAGTTTAATGAGTTTTAAATATAAGACATTTGGTCAAAAAAAAAATGATGATTAGAAGTAAAAGTTGCCTAACCCTGAACCCAAACAAAGGTTTACTTTGGAAGCATTTGTTTATGTGCTCACTGTTTAAGTTTTCCCACAGTCTGGACTCTTTCTGGAATCCATAAATACCATGTTTACTAACAGAATGAGCACTAGCAATTAGCAAAGTTATAACCATGGCTGAGTAAATAACTGCACTGTTTGCTATGAAAATTGCCAATGAAAAACTTACCATGATTTTTCAGACAAACTCAGAAATGCCACTCTCGAAGCTGTCTATCTGGGCAAAGGCAACATTATTCCAGAGAAAGGACATGGGCTGTGAGATTAAATATACAAGAGGATGAATCACAGTTTATAATTTAAAAAACTCAAAATTGAGGCTCAATACGTTATCTATAAAATGGGAGTAATAATGATTGAATGGAGGGTATTAAGGGTTAAATAAAGTAGGAGCGCAATATACATAGTGGACAGAAAATACAGTGTTAGGATTAATCCCTCTTGTTTCCTTGATCCCTAAAGAATATCATCTAAGAATCAAATTCTGAGAATGTTTTCACTCAGGAGACACAAAAATCCAATTTCATATCCACACACTTCCCCCTTTACTCCAGACCTTCATAAACCTGTCAAAACTGCATAAGGAAATGATTGGATCAAAACCAAACATGATCTTTCACTATGAGCAAGATAAATGACTGTATGTTTAGAAAAACCCTCTCATTTATATTTTAAATTTTTAGTTCATAGATTGGTAATAAATAAGTAGCTAGACAGAGACATATGTTACTACATGATGGATAGATGACAGATACATGATAGATATATAAATACATAGATAGATAGATAGATAGATAGATAGATAGATAGATAGATGATTGAAATATAGGTGGTAGAGATTAGATATATGATAATTTGATGATAGATTGATTGGTAGATGGTAGAGATTAAATAAATAAATAAATGATTGATGGATGGATAGATAGATAGATGAATGGATGGAGATGATACATAGATACATAGATACATAGATGATAGATGATAGAAAGATAATAGATAGAGAAGATAGATTAGATAGATATGATAGATAGATTAGGTAGACAGATAGATAGACAGTAGATAGAGGGATGGATGGATAGATAGAAGATAGGTAGATAGATAGACAGATAGATTGATAGACAGATAGATTAATGATATAGACTGACCAGTCAAAGTCAAACAACATCCATTTTATGGGAAAGTGATTGTCTTAGCCCTGTGCAAAATAGCTTTCCCTTAAAGGTGAGAGACAGAGAGAGAGAGAGAGAGAGAGAGAGAGAGAGAGAGAGAGAGAGAGAGCTTTCCAGTAGTGATTTGGGGAAAATACACTTCTTTTTCTTGGCTCTGGGTGATAGAAGATCCTTGCTTATGATCTTCACACTTGTAGAGAAGAAACGCAACAAGACAGAAGAAATTTTAATTCTCAAGAAAGTAAAGTTGAAAAAATATGTGGAAAAGTAAAACCAATACCCTCAAAGTAAAGCAGAAAAAAAAGAATACATATCTTATCCAGGAAACCAATACAATTGTATTTTCCTCTTTCCTTCAAAAGCAAAATGTCGAACTAAATTAATGCATATATACAATCAGATAAAATATACCTGCTGCTATTTATGAGAAAAATAAAATAGCTAAAGTAAAAATAAGCTTCAATATTCTTGGCAAGCAAAACCTTCCTTTATTACATTAAGGCAAAATAAATCTTAAAATAAATAGGTATATACTATATATAAGGAGATTTTTCTGCATTTTTCTTTAAAGATACTATTGTTTAGAAAATTATACTGCTGTTGAATTCATGCTACCGAGTAGCATGCCTTGAGATGTGAAAGGCAAGTTAACAGTACAATTAGATACATGTAATTTCACATTATGTAGAACGTTTCAGTATGTGGTTTTTGGTAAAATACATAAAGCAAGAATGATAAGTATGTTGGGTAACTTGATCTTAATACATAGCATGTTGGGTAACTTGATCTTAACTTGATACACAGAGAACTGTTCCCAGATGCAAAGATGTGATTTTTTGAAGGAAACAAAAAGTATATGCAAATTTATCATATTATAGAGTATAAAGTAAGTTCAACAAATTTAAAAAAACAAACTATATCATGCATAATACAATCAAATTTATTATAAAAACAAATATATACATATGTAAACCTGAATATTCTTAGGATCAAATAATAATTTTTTTTATAAATGATGGAACTTAGCTGACCATATAGGTACTATTTTATTTTATTTTATTTTCTTCCTTCTTTATTTTGTATTTATCAAAAAAAAAACACAGTAAAAAGAATTTAAAATGTGGAAGAGTTAACAATAACTATACAGAGGATAAGAATGATAGGCATGGCTTATCAAGGGAAGAAATACAAATAAGATTGCTACACCTATATTTTCTTTGTGTTCATCTTTCCCTCTGAATTTTTTTTTTCATCCCTG
>PVIH01004843.1:7500-47500 GCA_004025045.1 Sigmodon hispidus
GCTTTGTCAAAATACATCACAGGCATGAAGTTGTAAAATTGCAATTTACAACAAAAAGACTTTGGGATAACAGGCAAATCTTAGGCATGCTAAATACATGGCAAATATTTAGAGAAGCTTTGTAAGCAATCTAAACATTGTTAGGGGAAGTTGCTTGGCATCCGGGGGGCATCCCAGAGGTAAAGAAAGAAATGTATCCTACCACATGGTAAATAGACTATCCCAAATGATAAAAATATTCTTTAGCGGGAGCTGATGAAGTTAACTGATTGGGTAGAGGTAACTTAAAGCCATGTCCAAAGTGGCTAGTGACTGGGTTGATGAGGACAACACATCCTTAGCATGTGCTGTTCACAGTGGTACCTAATTTTTGTTGGTTTCCTCTCAAGGTTTGGGGTCCCTCTGGGACTGAAGGCTCTTAGTGCTGTGAGATCTGGCTGCTAGGAACAGAGCTGACTTGCCAACTGGGGTCCAAAGGTTCAGGTTACAGTCAGGAGCTTGTGTCTCATGCAGTGGGTGGGTGATTGCCCTGTTAAGGGCTCTGTTGTATATTAATTTTAAGTTGTAATGCCTGTAGTACAAGATAACACCACTAGCATTTTGATTAAGTATTTTATACATGAAACACATTTCATTATCTGAGTTCCTGGAGACCTCTCCGATTGGCCGGCTTGCCTGACCTGCAGCTGCGTCTCCATGTCAGGGACTCTGGCATGGGAGTCTTCCCTGTATTGTTCTCTCCATTATGTGAGCAATTAGTAGTGCTTTTGACTCTGGACTAAGTCAACACTCTTTAAAACCAAGGTGTGTGTACAGTACAGAGGGGACGAGCACCTCAGACCACCTCGGTGGATTCTCCTTGAATTTCAGTAGGAATTACTGAGCTATGCCCAGGGAAGGTGAGCAGGACTGCCTTCTGCATCACTGAATTTTGGGAGAAGTTAAGAAATATGGCCCATTCCACCCTTCTGACAGTACATTCTCTAATTATTCATCATGGTTACTTTTTCTGAAGTCCTGCTAAATTATGAGACGGGATACCCAGCCATGAAAAGGTGAATAATTCAGATCCATCTTCACTCATTAAATGAGTAAAAGGAAGATGTGGGTGCCACTTGCTGGGCATGTGTTTCTGGCCACTTAGACCTCCCTGCGAGGGTGGAGGAGAGGAGACCGAAGAGGTCTTTGGAAGGGGAAGTTGATGGAGCCCCTGACAAGGCAGCTGTGCTCTGCTGTGAGGGCTGAGAGAAGTGATGAGATAGCCCTGCTCCTGGGGGGAGTCTGTCAGATAGTGCAGGGTTCTGACCCAGTGTCCATCTACAATGGCATTCTTGTACTCCCCAATGGAGAAGCCCTCTAGTGGGCATCAGTGGGACAACAGTTTGCGTCATCAGCTCCAGTCTTGTCCTTTGAACCCCACATGCACTGTGGACCTCATCCCATCATGACAGTAGTAATGTGGAGGAGCTAGCAGGTTTTGCTGTGGGTCCCAGCATAGCCATGTGCACAGAGGAGATGCCTCTGTGTTCAGGGCCCAGAGGTTTGACAGCAAACAGAGGTGTGCCCTGTCTTTGCAAGGAACCAGACAGGGCCTCTCTGTGTGGGGAACTGGTGTCCTTTCAGAGTCTATCCTCTTGGAAAGCTGCCCTGGGAAGAGCAAACCTCTTCTCCAGGGGCTGCTAAGGGAGGCAGGGCCTTTCCCATCCACCTCTCCTGTCACTCCTCTGGCCTGTATGCTGCCATCTGTACGGAGCTACAGTATTCTTTGCTCACACTGGGGTTTTGATAATTCTCTACCTTTTTTTTTTTTGTAATTGCAGAATCATAAAATATTTTAATTTCAAGGTTAGCAATTTTCTCTTGCATACTTAATTTATAATTAGCTGGTTTATAAACCTGTTCTGCGCATATAATTTTACTGTTGCCAAATGTTCTTCATGAATAATTAAGGGAAAATCCCTATTTATCAAATTATTAATATACCTAATAGCCTTGTTTTCATAAACAATGCATCAGAGTTGGATTTAAAGAAAACCTTCTCAAAGGGATCCTGTGTTGCGTTCCCACCACTGCAGGCGGGCCTGTGCTGAGACTCGCACAGAGGGACACTTGTGCTGTGCTGATGTCACGGCCCGGCCTTCTTTCCCCACAAAGGCACAGGTATCAGTAGCTAGACAGACACAATGGCTATTCAGCAGTGGGCCTGGGCCTCAGTGGCCACAAACAATGTTTTTGTTTGTTCTAGCAACTCAGCAGGAGCGCATTTGGCGGGAACCTAACAGATGAAACCATTCTTCCAGGTTTTTGTAACTGTCCCTATCTATTCCTACTACTACACCTACTTTCAAAATGTAGGCAGCAACTTTTGCCAGTGGCGTGGCTACATGGATACAGACGGCATGGTCTTGCCTCCTTGGTCAGTGGACCCTATAAGGTTCAGATCTTAAACACTCAGAAAGAGCCAGAGTGTAGAAAGCTTCCCTAAATAACACCTAAGTCCCACTACGCCAGAGCACATGGTTTGATGGAGAGGAAGATGAGAACCATGTTGAAGGCTTGTGGTGCTTGCACTAATCACTTCCTAAGGCCTTGGAGATACCCACTGGAGGAAGACACTGGCCTTCCTCCCTGCCCCTGAGCTTAGATCAGTTCTGTAGAAGGAGAGGTCCCAGCCTACACCTGCCAATAGTTTGAGTAGTTGAAACAAGGAAGGATTCTTGGTGCTGATTCAAAAATCCCTTTAAGCCAAACTTATGGAATGTACCACAGGAGTGTCTACATTATGTGTTGGGCCAATGCCTCCCTGCCATGTGTCTTGGGGACTGAGTGCCTATCCTGAGCTGGAGTGGGCTTGCTGGCGGGCTAGCCTGTTTTGTGTTTGCTTATTACCATTCTCCAGGTTTATAGTCAACACTCTGAAAGGAGATAAGGCCTGGGCTTCTCTCTCCTTAGGGCTGGCGTGTATGAGCCCACTCGCCATGTGTGACTCCATGTGTATGATTCATTCCAGAGCAGTTTTAGTCCTCATAAAATATTCATTTTGGTTGTGCAGGGCCCTGTAATTGCCATCTCTCACCCTGAATTATTTATACCTTGCACAGACTGACAAAGCTTTGCCATGCGGCCCTGGATGAATCAGAAACACGGGTCTTTGCTGCCAACTGCATTATAGTTTCACAAAATATGGCCCCAACGTCATTCCAGACTGCCTCATCTCTAAATCCAGCTTTTCTTGATTTGACATTTTCTTTACTCCTCCATTGTCTTAGTCAGGCAGAAAGGCCTCCTCTTAACTCTAAGCAGCAACCTTCTTGCTTGCATTATAGCCGCTGTGCTCCAGAGAACTAATGTGTCTTTATTGCCCTTACTTTTTTATGCTCAGTAACAAGACAGCGCCCGGGCTCACTTTAGAGCCATATATTATACATTAGCGATAAAATGATGCAAATAGTCCTGAAGACTCTTCAAACAGATAGTGGAGATCAGCCTGGATCAAGCTGCTTGTCAAAACCCCAGAAAATAAAAGGTGACGTGTGAAGTTGGGCCCTGTGGTCTGTTTCCCAGCTGTGAGCTGAGGAAAGCCCAGGATGGAGGGTCCCAGATGGGGCTGGCGACTTGTGCGAGCTTCTTTGTCAGCACCCTAAATGCATCTATTCACCAGCCACCTCTTCCCCAGCTTGGCTTGCTCTGTCGCTCCCCACTGTAGCCAGCTCTGGCCTGATGTCTCCTTCTGGGTTTGCAATCCACTCTTGGGGTTCCTTGTCTGTCTGTCTGTCTGTCTGTCTGTCTGTCTGTCTGTCTGTCTGTCTCTCTGATTGCTTCCCATGAAATCCATCTTGCAGGAGAGGAAGTGATGGGAAGAAAATCACAAAGATTTAGGGAACCCATATCAATGGGAGTCTGACATTGCTAGATGTATCTTATCTCATTCACAACCCTTATGAAGCTAGGAAAGACCCCGTCAGCTTAGGGTCTCATTTCTGAGCAGACAATGACAACCTTCAAAGATTTCAACGAAACATTCTTCCCACATACTGCACGACTGCTTAAGAGATAATATGTGAAATTCCAACCAGAAGCTGCATGGTATCATGGGGAGGTGAGCAAGGTTTATCATGATTTTAACACCTTGGTCCTTCCTGAGCCCTAGAATGGAATTAATTTATGGCTCCTGGCTCATCAACAAAGGGAGGTGAAAGTAGCGGGCTCAGTGCTGTTCCGAGTAATGGATGCCCTGTACACACATCTCTCTTGTATATGTTGACATGCAGGAGTAATGAAGTTAAGGCTTTGCGCACATGTGCCCCTCATTAAGCTGCATTACCTGCATTAAAACTAATAATTGCCACTCAGAGCTATGCTCCCATTAATCATTTATAATGTTTTAATAAGTTTTTAATCAGGACCTAAAAGGCTACAGAGCCAGCATAGGCAGGTTCGACTCTGACATCCTCTGTGCATGCACAGGCTTGATTTAAAATGTGATTTTTTTATTAATAATTCAGCCTACAAAGAGGATAGTTCTTAATTAAGCAAGCTGATGTGGATGGAAGGAAATAAATGTACATCAAGCAGGAAAAGATGAAAAAGATCTTTTCCACTTGAAGGCTGGGAAAAAAAAAACAACAACAAATTCAAACCCAGCCTCATAGCAGCTTTGGAAATAAGCTTGTAGGGCACCAGGAATGAGGACGTCCATACAAAGGTGGCCTTGACTTGAGAGCCCCTAAACACACCCATGGAAGGTAGAGAGAGACTTGCAGCCCCAAGCAGGGCTGCCTAATCTCTGTTCAACCTGCAAAAGTCTCCCCTGGAGCTGGCAACAACTCAGGGGTGTATCTGATGTGAGCCAAGTGATGCTGGCATTTTTCTTAAATAAGGAGCTTCGTGATCAGAGCTGGCAAATAGAGCAGTGTCCAGAGGGAGAGAAGAAGCCGTTTTAATGAGCCCACAGCGCAAGACAAAATACAGACTGATTGACAGGGCTAGTGATCTGCTGGGGAAATAATGTCAATGCGCTTTGCCCATTAGAAATAGAGAAATAGGTAAAGGGGGAATGGGAGATAGGTACTTGAAACAAGAGCCCCCTCTGTAAATATACTGCACTTCACGTTTCTTTTGTGTTCTGCAGTTGACTTCTTTTAAACAGATAACCTTATCAAAACTATCACAAAATATCAGAGACTGTGAGAAAACACTAACTACCATGTCGACAGCCAGCCGAGGAGGGCATGGGGGAAGCCTGCAAGCCTGGGTACGTTTGCTTTTAGAATGTTGCCTGGGTTGTACTTATCTGAACACATTAAAACCACCCGGAAAAGTTTAATGCAAGTCTTACAGATTCCTCTGCCCTGAGCACGTGGCGCAGGTCTGCCGTGGAAGTGGGTATCAAGCTGGCCGGCAAAACCATTAAATCCCATCAGATCTCTTTGGCATCATTTTAATGAGAATCATCGCAAAAGTACAAGATCACAGTATCTGTAAGTGCCTCTTGACAGCTGCGGTTGAAATTGTGATGAACAGAAAAACCATTATAGCAGAAATTTAGCGATAAGGCTCTTTGGAGGGACGGTGGGGCCTGGTCTGGCTGTAGAGCACGAAGGGTTAATTTTCTAAACCTAATAATGTTCGATAGTGAGGTATTTGTCAGGAGATAAAGAAGTGATAGAATCTGGGAAGTGGGTCCCTTGGCGATTGTAGTACAAATATTGTTAATGCGGTGTGGTTACTACAGCGAAGGGAGGTAAAATAGCTTGAGTCCACCAGAGACAGGCTCTGCTACACCAGAGCCAGAATCCCCAGACAAAGGCCAGTAATTGTTGAACTGCAAGTCAAGCCTTGGATATTCCCCAATCCTCTTCTATCTGCATTTCCATAGAGGACCGTGCTTGCTGGGGGATGGGAGAACAGATCCTGTGGTCACCAGGTCTTCCCTAGTGGGCGGTCAGGCCACCTTGACCTCTTGCCTGGACACTAGGGAGGGTGTCCCCCAACAAAGCATATATGTCAGCGCTGTAAAACTCAGTGCTGTCACCCTCTGGCCCCTTTCTGATGACGTCACAGAGCCACTTCCCATCTATGAGACCCATAACTTGAAATGTACAAGAATTTAATAAGTCTGGTGTTAAGGCAATTTGTCATGGCATATTTGAAGAATAAATCAGACTGATGGAGCAGAATTTTCCTCCCGTATGGCATTAAAGAACATGAGCCCAGTTCCCACTAATGGCAGGAGTGAGAGGGGGGGCGGGAACAGAAAGAGTCCTGACATTAAGACCCTCGCATTTTGGAAATCCGATACGTATTGACCTGTGTACTATCTCAGTGCACAGATCTGATGTCAGCAGAATGTAGTCGTGTATAGGAACTGCTCATTACAGGTTTTGTGAAGGAGGCACATTGTCTCTGAAGCGCCTGGACCCGATCGGCTAGAATTGCTCAGTAGTCAATACTCCAGCGACTGATGGCCTGGCGTGCACACACCACAGCTGTGACCACTGCTTTCAGGGACTTGCCAGCAATTAGCAGGAACCTCAAGGATCACTTGGCCACTCTCTGATCAGTCAGGGGAAAGTCTCTTAAAGGCTTTATCTTTTCATTTGACTCTTAACTATTTCATTTCACTAGCAGGTGAGGGTCACAGCCACAGCCGCGTACAGCTAAGAGGCCTCAGCACCGCCCCGCTTTTATGCTTGTTCTCCTTTGGGGCGGGGCTTGTGAAGTGAAATTGACAGAACACAGCATTAAGCATTTGGGAAGTGAACAGTTCAGTAGCACTTGGCACACTCATGAGGTTGCAGGGCCAGTACCTCTCTCTAGTGTAGAAAGCTTTCTTCACCCCAAGAGGAAACTTTTTAACCCGGAAGCAGTTGTTCCTCAGCCTCCCTACCCCAGCACCTGGTACCACAATGCCTGTTGCCTTTGAAGCTGTGTTTTCTGGTGGGTTGTCAGCACTACTCATTTTTTCTCACCCACGCTCTTATATATTAAAAAAGAGTAGTAACTAAAGTCTAGGGGGCCTGTTTGCAATGGCTGGCTGGGTGTGTCTCTCCCTGAAGCCCACACAGTGTCGTTACACTCTGACTTAAACAGAACTGCTTTGGCATTTTGGATGATGAACTGGAGTCCTATCCTCCATCACCCATATGTATTACTCACTAAAAGCTCAGACTTACAGCTAAGAGTGAGCCACTCCACCCCATAAAAAAGCACCCATATTTTTCCTTCTGGCCTCCAGTTTCCTAGGCTACACATGGCTGTGGGCCAGAAGGATGTGCCTCTAGTGACAGCCTGGGACCAGGTGGAGGAGAGATCCTGGGAAGCCAGGGCTCTTTTCTTGGAGTGCAGCGATTTAACCTTCTAGAGGCCAGAGCACTTTGGACTGCCTCAGCTTGACCACATGTCTTTCACAAGGTCATTTGGGTGAGGCCATCCAGTGCTCTGTTGCTCACTCACATTTTCAGACTCCTCTGGAACAGTCTATTCCTTGACAACCCAAAACTAACTAAATAGAAGTCCCCATAATTAACTAAATAAAAGTCCTCATAGAGGACTGCAGAGCTTCAGAGAACCTGAACCTTTCAAATAAACCAGTCTCTTGTGCTTGAAGGGGCTGGCAATGAGACCTCTTCCAAGTTCCCCTGTCCCGCTTAGTCACCAGGGTACACCCTCAAAGCCTGCCACATTTCTACAGAGCCGATCTATTTTTCCTTTGACCAGAGGGAAAGAAATCATTACTGCATGATTAGTGGCTTCAGTTGGGTAAGAACATCAGTGTGTGTGTGTGGGGGGGGGGTGAGTGGTATTAATTACCTAACCCTTGCTGGCAGGCTGATTTTATCAGTGACTTGGCCACTGGTAGCTCAGCTTTTGATGGACGTGGGTGAGTTCGGGGCTGCCTGGAAACAGAAGGAAGGACTGGTGACATGTCAGATGAGAGGTGTCTCATCAGCTTTTCTCTGACAAACCAAATTCATTCCTTATGTAATTGATAACGGCCTTGGCCAATTATTTCCCACATTACAATACACAGAGGCCCCCTTTACAGGTTTTGCAGGGCTGTAATTAGCTATGCTAATATCCCCTTTATTGGCCCTAATATTGTTCAACACCTCTTGCCATCCTGGAGCCCACTAGAGCCCCGTGGCCTGTCAGGACCGCTGATTATTGAGAAGGATGGCTTTAATCAAACATAATTGCAGTTAATTTTTCTCTCCTGCTCTCTCTTGCCAGCGTCTAATGCCACAGAATCCTTGATATTCCATTAAATTACAATTAAACAGCCTCCTTTGTCTCTGATTGTCCTGAATACCACCACAAAGTTCTGTAGCCGTTTAAAGGAGAGCTGTTTGGTCCTAATTGCTCGCTAGCTCACAAAGGGCCAATTTACACAATACCCATGTAGAATTTAAACAGTTCATAATGTAATGGATATTACACAGGAGCCTAACACTACAATTAAAATGATTTTCATCAGATAGAGAAGCTTCGGTTAATCAGCTTCATAAAAGTAAATATAAATGAACTAATTCATAGCTTAAACACACAGAGATGGAGCCGACTTTGAAATTAGTTACTGTGGCGGGGGCTCTGTTTGCCCCTTATCCTGGCATACCCGTCTTGGGCTCTGGTAGAAAAAGGAAGGTCCCATTACTTGTTCCAGCCTCTCCTGAAGCAGCTTCATTCCTCTGCAGCCCTGCACTCATCTTAACATGGAGTTGGTGGTGGTTTCTGATACAGCACCATCAAAACAAAACTCTGAGCTCTCCTCATTGGGTGCCATGAGCCACACCCTTCCACAGAAGGAAGAGAGGTGTCCCATCAGGAGGGGATTTTCAACTTAAACTCGAACTGTCGGGCTAGGTCTACAGTCCTTGTAGGCAAAGGCTTTGCTGTGTCCTCACAGTCCCCCCCGACCACCACATCATAGGGATCTCAGGCATTAGAAGAGTGCACCAGCCCTCCCAAGAATGAACAAGAGTAGCATCACAGCATCTGTGTAACCCTGAGGAAAGTCTGTTTCCACAATGATGGCATCTTACTTTCTGCCTGAGAACTTCCTGGAATTTTTCATGATGTGTCCAAGTGGAATATTCTTGGAGCTGTTTGTCTTTAGCTACAGTCTTCCTTCTGCCTGTAAGAAACAAGTAAATAAAGCCTATATTTCAAGCTTGATTTACTCTGGTACCTACTGTGAAAGATGATGAGTCTTTAGGGAAATAAAGATGGGGTCAGGGAATTAGTGCACATAACGGTCATTTTGATGTTGGGCCAGCAGATGCCAGGGAAACACACTGTACACAATTAAGCATAATGTACTAATGACAGGTTAGGATTTTTATCGCCTCTTTGCGATCGAGCAGCAAATCCACATTTAGCAATAATAAAGAGTTTATTGGTGCTAAAGCCAAAGATTTTCTGACATAGGAAGGATTTTTCCTCTCATAACAGGAGTTAAATCCTTTGTGTACCAGACTCTGAAAGTGAGATATGTAAAGTGGTTGTCAGATATTTCTTAGGAAACGGCCAATTAAAGGGTAATTGAGTAAAGGATGTGGGAATTACCATTGGACTTTATGTGTGGGCATTTCGTTTTCTCACCCCTTCCCCAAACATTGGAACAGCATACCTCATGGAGCTCAGCCACCCCCATGCCACAGCGCCAGGTATCGGCATGCTCGCTTTAACTGGGCTGCATTTCCCACCTATGATTCCTTAATTGCATCCTAGAATTAAACAGGAGCAAAAACAGCACTTCTTGTGTGCAGAGGTTTCCCTCTGGCCTGGAAAGGTGGTGGGTGCTGCCTTGTGGTGTACTTTGTGTCTGTCATTGGAGCCTGGGAGCTTGGAAAGGAGCCTGTTCTGCATAGGGATTGTTCCCAGTGGACCTTTCTCACCCACAACCGCTGACGTTACACACTCTGCATAGAAGAAGAGCTGTGATTGCCACGTCCAAGAGAGAGAACAAGCAGGAACATGTGTGCATGATGTCTGTACCCACCTCTGCTCCCAGATGCTCCCCACAGTGTTCAGTGTGTTTATGGCATCCAGCACCCAACTTTGCTCTTCTGGCTTCTAAATTGATGATAGCTAAAGCCCCAGAATCCCCAGGGCTGCTTAGGGTATCTTTAAAACCCACTCTGCCGTCTTAGATGTAAAGGGGCCAAGCTGGCTAAACAGACATCAAGCTTGGAATTTAGAACAACCTCCTCAGGAGGGGGAGAAGTCTTTCATTAAAAAAAAAAAAAAAAAAAAAAAAAAGCCGGGATACCAGCTTCGAGTAGGTACCTTTGCGGATGAGCACCTTCTTGCTGGCGCCTGCTCAGAAGATTAGCCGGGTGGTAATGTGGGGCATAATTGCACCGTGTGGCTGTCCCTGAAGTGAAAACCTAATTGCCTGACAGGACGATAACTTTGTGGCGCCCTCACCTTGTTAGGCCCTTTCTGATGCAGTTCAAATGCAGTGTGGCCGCAGGTGCGCCTAATTTACCTCGCTGCAGAACGTGTGGAGTTTAATTGCACAGTGGTTGTTAGGAAAAATTGGTGGGTGGAATATCAAGTGCCTTGCTCTAGCTGATGGCAGATGGTGTTAAGAGGCATTGTGAGCTAAGTGTATAGGTGAGGTGAGTTAATAAAAGATGTAAATTCTGGCCCAAAGTAGCAAGGACTCACGGTATGTAAGAAAATTTAATTGAATGGCCACCATTCTTAGCCTCATCAAAGGCATTCTCTTCTGCCCTCCTTGGGTCTTCCAGGATGTGTTGGGGAGACAAACGAGCCTTACTCCATGAAATCCTTTATTTTCTTATATTGTAATTGATAACAAAAAACCCCAAATATGAAAGACCGAATTCCAGAAAATGTTATAAAGTATCATAAAACGTCTGTCACTTCCAAATAAGACAAGTGATGTTTGGGAGAGAAAACTGAGTATGTAGCCTTGTTGCACAGGCTCTTAGCCACAGTGGTGATATGCTAACAGGGAATCCACCTTCCGTTCACTGTGGATGTGGCATTTTCAAGTAGTGTCAGAGATAGTGCAGGGACAAGATCCATGAACGGGTGTCTCACATCCAGGCTGCCTGGTATTCACCTGTTCATTCTAAGACAGAACATCTGTTTGTGCAGGAATGGGGAAGACTAGATGATTGTTTTCGTCAAAGCCTCTCAACATGCAGGACTCCTGAATCTTTCTGCTGCATACAAGGCCAGGTCTGATGGGAGGTGAAGCTGATTTCCATGTTTGGCCTTTCCAGTCCCACCAGGGCTGGAGCCTGTTGCTCCTGTACTCTGTCTGAGCAAGACTTTTTTTGTGAAATCATCAAAACCCACCAGCTTGTTCCTTAAAAACACATAGAAACCATCCACGGAAACCATGGTAACCCCATACCTCATTTCTTTATTGAGGGTTCAGCCTATTGCAACTATTTTCTTTTTAAAAAATTAAATTTATTCTTTGACTATTTTATACTTGTATATAATGCATTTTGGGTGCTTCTACACCCCTACTGTAGCACTAAAACTTGGTCTTTGATAGTGTATTCACTTTAGCGGAATAAATTCTGGAAACTGGGGTTTCCAGGTAAATGTAGCATATTCAATTGAATTTCAACTTTGATATTTTTACATAGATTCACTTTAAGACACCCTTATGCTAAAAGTCAATTGTTGTTTATCCAAAATTTAAATTCTGCTAGGAATTCTGCATCTTAATGGGCTGATACCAGTGTCCCGATCTGGGGTGGGTGTCTCTCTAAAGCCTAATAGTTAATGCAAAGATCCTTGTAAGATGAGACACAGTTATTATAAATCTTGGGAATCTGTAATGTCAGACAGCTGTGCAAATTGCCACTCAGAACCGAGACTAGGAGCCTCTATCTGTCAGTCCCATGGCTGCCCTCAGCATTGCCCCCTACATGGCAGACAGCACAGTTGTGGAGTTCCATCTGTACATTCTGTGCAAATCTTTTTTTTTTAAGTTGTTTTTTGTGGGCTAACCATAACTATCCATTCTTTGTGTTTTTGTAGATTCTTCCTAAAGTTCTTCCTCAAGTGCAATCAGAACTGCTTGAAGAATGCAGGCAACCCTCGGGACATGCGGAGGTTCCAGGTATGCGTCCCTCCAAGGCACCAGTTCAACCTGTCTGTTCTGCCAAATTCTCAGAGTTCGCAATTGTTCAGAAAGCTCTTTTGTTCCCCAAGGCTAGCAACACACTAAACTTGATTTGTTTGATAAAAATAGGCAAATGAGGGGCAAGAGAGATGTTTCAGTGGTTACAAATATTATACTGCTCTTGGGTTCAGTTCTCAGTATCCACAGAGAAGATCACAGCCATCCCTAACTCCAGTTCCAGGGGATTTGACACTTTTTCTGTCCTCCGAAAGACATCTGCACCCATGTGGTCCATCTACTATACTCAGGGGTATACATATACACATAAAATTAAATAAATAATTTATAAATAGACAAATAAAATGCTTTTTAAATGATCTAGTGTTTTCAGTATGCCAGATATATGAGTCTGTGCAGGGACAGGAAAGGCAAGATGATCATGTTTCCCACAGTCTCCCGACATCAGCTCTGAAAGCTTGGGCCAGGCTGAAGATGCACATTTTTAGGGATCAAATGGCCAGTTGATTGATTGTCATCGTGTACGGGGATGGTGAGTGGGAAAAGATCCATAATGTAAACTCTCTAGTACACTTGGTGTCTAGAGCTTTCGAGTAAAGTGTCTGCCCCTGCTTAGGACAGGCCTCTACAGACTCCCCTATTCTCTAAGGTTCACTGTGCCTGACTTCCTCCATTTAGAGTCCTGCTATGACTAGTCTGTTCTGGATCTAGGCTTGGAAATACCCATTTGCAATGAGGATTTGGTCTGGAAGGGAGAGGATTGCTTGTTGGCTTCAAGGACCAGCACTGACAGCATCTATATTTTTCTTGTCTTTATGGATGATCAGAAGACTCTGTCAGGGTCATGGGCCCTCTGTGTATGAGATAGAGTGCCTTGCTGATTTTCATTGTAAAATTAGAAGAACCAAGCACAGAATGGAAATGATTTCTAGATTAGCTACATTACTGAGGAAATCTTATTTGTGATATCAACTTTGTTGGTCAAGTAGGGCTCAGTATTTGTAGGGTTCTATGTATTCTTCAGGGAACTATATGATGTCCATCTTTTGTCTTCATGCTCTTTAGGGAACCAGGTCCCTGTTCACCCATATCAGCTTTCATGGCTGGGGATAGCATCTCTTGTAAAATACTGGGCCAGCTTTCACTTTTTTTCTTTATACACAAGATGACCACAAGGCATGGGCAGAACTGGTTGTCTAGGCAGAGGAGGTCACAGCAGACTGAGGGTTCTGCTTGTCTCACCAATGATGGAGCATGGCATTTGTCACAGTTGATTTCATCATGCATTGTGAGACCATAGTGACTCTGGAAACTTTAATCTTCCTGCCTCTCAGAAGGTTTACCTGGTCTTCTGCACATCATGACACACTGGATGCTTGCAATGGTGCCACACTTTCTGTATCTTCCTATGGGTGAATTGCAGGGTTGGCCCATATTCAACAACACAGTGCATCTGTTTTCTTTTTTTCTTCTTGTGACTAGTTATTGTATAAATGACAGAGCACAGACAGGGTTTTCAAACATCTTTACTTCTACCTTTTCCTGTGTCTTTTTGACACATCCTGGTCAATTCTATGCCTAGAGACTGGCCAGATCTTTGTACCATTCTTAGGTCATGTGTTCCTGGAGGTTCTTTTAGTGCTCAGGACAGGCTATACAGGTGGATCCCAGGAAGATCTTGGCAAACAGGAGTAGCTTTGCATCCCCTGGGCAGAGGTTGCTAGGCCACAGGTGGCACCATAGTGGCACCAGGGGCACCCAAGGCAATGCCAGATCTTCAGAACATGTACTGATCATTTTCTCACTTCAGACAGTCTCATGTTACTGAGACCTTGTTATCCTGATAGACACAAGAGGAAAAGAATTCAAGAATACTGCCCCCAGTAGCTGAGGATGTGTCTAATACCATGCCCCTGCACCATGATCTAATGGGGCCTGAGGTTCTAAAAGTAAATTTTTACACACAAATTCTTATATAAACTTGCAGCTTTGCATTCTCTTTTACACCTAAAATACATTTTGTTTACTTGTTCATGTATGTTCTCTGAGATAGAGTCTGGCTGTGTAGCCCAGGCTGGCCTTGAACTGTTCTCTGAGATAGAGTCTGGCTGTGTAGCCCAGGCTGGCCTTGAACTTCCTATTTTTCTGCTCTCACCTGCTAAGTGTTAGGATTATAAGCATGTGCCACTGTGGCTGGCAATAAACAAACAAACAAACAAACAAACAAACTCTATTATTTATTTGTCTCCCATCAGTTAAAAATCAGTTTGTTTTATTTATTTTATTAGTAGGCTTTCTCTTAGTGTCTTTTGAAGTTTATAAAAGATCTTTGCAGTGGTTTTTGAGAGCTTTTGATGACCTGGGTTCCTTACCTCAATTTTCCCTGTCATAAACATATTTGATGCAGTGTATTCTTGCATCTGAAGGAGACTTTCTGATGGTTACTACTCACTAAGTCTTGCTGTAGCCTTGGTAGCATTGGCTTGTAACTTCAATTTAATTGGCAGTCTTCAGCTTCCCTTTCCCCTGCCTGGTGGGGCTCCAGGAGTGCTTTAGTTAGGCATCCTTTATGTCAATTCTAGGTTCCAGTCCCACATTAAGCCTAGGCTGAGCTCTTTGCTTTTCCCGGTTCTCTGAAAAGTAATATGCCACACTGACCCAACTGTGTTGGAAATGTAACAACCAGCCCACCCTTTGCTGCTGCCTGGTTCTGCTGAAGTGTGCCATTTCCCAGACACTTCCTGTGAGCTCACTGGGAAGAGGCCAGCTGGCTTCAGCAAGATGGTCTCTCTGTATGGTGGCTTCATTTTCTCCTCCCATGAAGCAGCCAAGAAGTCTTGCTCCACCCTTTCTCCTTGGACTTGCTCTTAGCATCTCCTGGGCCCTTGACACCCTTCCCTTTCCTGAATTGAAAAAACACTTCCCCAATTCAAGTTCAATTTGTTTTTTTCAGGTGTAAAGAAGTTAATTCTCAGACATTAGACACAATTGTACAGTTGACCCAGGGATCATCTGTTGATGGAATGGGGGTGGATGGGGTAGCAGCAAGAACCTGGATTTTATGGAACATTTTTGGGGGACAAATGAATCCTCTCTCTTAGGTCTTCAAGAGAGGCTAGTCTCAAGTGAACTCATTTAAATTAGATAAACTATCTAATCAATATGTGAGCAGATCAATCAAAACAGAGGCTTTCAAATGAGTGGCTAGAGGGGTATTTCGGAAGCTAATGGCTAGGAGAATATTTCTCTGAATTGAATCCACTTGTTAGCATAATAAGAGATTAAACCCTAATTAGTGGAGCAGGGTTTTTTTTTGTTTTTTTTTTTTTTTCTTGAAAAGAAGCAGTCTTGAGTCAAAACAAAACATAACAACCCACCCCTATTAGCCAAAAAATAAAAAAGCTGTGAATGCACACTTCAGTCAGTGGAGAGTTTCCAGAATGAGTGGAGCCTCCTCAGCCCAGCCTCTGAGCTGGCTTTTATCTCACTTGCACGGTGCCCGCCTGTGCTTTCCTGTGCCAACTCCATTTTCAAATCCACTTCGTCTTCACAGGTCGTTGTATCGACAACAGTCAACGTGGACGGCCACGTGCTGGCCGTGTCCGACAACATGTTTGTGCACAACAATTCCAAACACGGGAGGCGGGCCCGCCGCCTAGACCCGTCAGAAGGTACGGCCCCTTCTTATCTGGAAAATGGTAGGCACATGCTACATGTATTTTTTTTTTTTAATTTGCAATGCTTCTTTTTCCTTTGTACCATCCTTTATGTTAATTCACTTGGAGTTGCTCTCACCAGGCAACCAGACCTCTGAGGCCCCATGGGGTAGGGCTAGCTTTCCTCAGGTGGAGAGAGGCCAGGCCTCTTTCTCCTCTCCCTTTAGTGGGCTGCTTGGTCCTCCAGTCCATCTCATCTGCCATACCTTCATGTAATTGGTTTGTTTCTCAGCTTTCTTTCTCACAGTTTTTATTTGTTTGACTTCATTTGGCTTGTTAGAAGCTCCTATTCAGAAATTCACCCCAACTCTGTGCATGCTTCCATGGCTGGCTATTTCCTGGCCCAGCTAACCCAGAGAGGGATTGTGTGGATCATTTCTGGCCCTCTTTGAGAGTCCCTGTATATGAGTGTGTTTATTGCACATACATATGAGAAAGTGGGAGGTGGAGGCATGAGAAAAAAAAAGTAAAAAAAGAAGAGAGAGCATAAAATGACTCTTGTAGAAATCACCTCCAAGTTATCAATTCTGTATGGTTGGTTTGTTAAGAGAATTACAGTGAGATAAGTAGGGAGGATCAAGAACTACTCGGCCTTAAGCCCCTCAGACACTCCTTCCTCCTGCTTGCTCAGACCTCATCCTGTGCAAGAAGTACTTCCTCTGTCAAACATATTAGTGATCATATTAGTGATTAGAGACCCTGATTGGTATGGGTGACTAGGAAGGCGACATGACGGTTTTTATTAAGTGGCACGCAAGCAAAACAACAGGATTAAATCCTTCAGAGCAAAGATCCTATAAAGCTAAACAGTTTTTAAGACAAACCCTCCATCCTGTGGTGACGAATTCAGGAGCTGCACATGAGGGAGACAGATGCAGGAAATGAAGGGGGCGTGTGAGGGTTATCTGAATGAAAGATGAAGCCTACATAAAGAATGGAAGACAATTTATGAATCTGCTGTGGTCCACAAAAATAAACTAATTTGTTTTTCTACATTAATGACTAAGGTATAGGAACAAAAATATAATAATTAAAGGTCGTCTTGAGCACCAGAGTCATTAGAGTCTGTGACGTATTGTTTATCTGCTTCCTATGCACTGAAGGTAGGTGTGTGTTTTGCTTAGCAACCGTCACTAATGAGGCTCACAATTAAGAAGGTTGAATCCCTGGTCCTCAGTTCCTTGCTTCCCTAGAGAGCCGGAGCTTGCAATGTGATAGGTTCAAGGAAGCCTCCTCAGCCCTCTGGTGTTAGGTTGTATTCTAAGTCCAAAAATCAGCCTCCTCTAATGAGCTATTATGATCTGAGCAAAGTCAAGTATTTATTTTTGTAAGTAGCATGAAAAAGCATTTGACTGTGAGCAGAAAATGTAGCATTTAGAAAAATAAAGGCCACTAGTGGCTACCTCACAGATAGAACCTGCCTCATCTAGAGCCATTTGTGGAAGCAATGCTGTTCAGGCTTCTTTTATGTCTGTTTCTCAGGGTTTTATTAAGACTGAAGCTGAAGTCACTTTCTTGCCAGTGATTGCAAGGGCTGACCTATCCTAGAAAGCAGTTAAAGGTGTTAAAATGCAAATTGCTGACTCAGAGATACAGCAAAAGTCTCCTAGGAAAAGTCCCCCCTCTTCAGCAGTTGGGTTATGCTGTCTTGTTTTATTTTATTGCAATGGGCAGGTCTCAAGTGCTCTACGAAAGACCACTGTTTTTTCCGCTCCTGAATGCGTCACTTCCTGAGAAAGCTAACACTAAAAGTTCATTTGAAAATCTGGTCATTTGGTTCCAAAGAACCCCTTGACTATCTTGTGCCCAGCTTTAGCCTATGTCATAGGGGCAGGGTGCTGGCTTTGAATCAATCTTATGTTCTTCAAGGAGAAAGCGCCCCCATAAACCACAGATTCCTGCTCCTGTGCAGCCTCTCCCAGCTAACGCCTCATTATCCAATCATCTAATATTCACCAGCAGTGTGTACACACTTGCTGATGGTTTCCCAGTTAACTAATTCCCCCTGCTGCTGCATGGATGTCTGCCACGGCGTCCTTTGAGCTCACAAAAAGCAAGGCAGATTATTTACAGTATTGAACACAAGTGAGGGAAAACAGCCATATTCCACCTTCCAGTACAACACCGGAGAGCTCTGGCTTTCATTTTCCTTCCCTGTCACTTGTGCCCTCATAAACGACTCCAACCCTGTTTAAACCTTCCGAGAGCCCTGCCCAGCACCGGGCCTGCAGCGCAGAGGCGATTTGCATGCCAAGTGCTGTAATGCGGTTAGGTTTATGCAATAAGGACTACTGAATCCAGGCTGCGGGGCTTTAGCGAGTTAAAGGGAACAGATGGCCCTAGGAGAGGTAAAGGTATAATCCTATCAGCTGGAGTATCAGCCAGCCATCTGGACATCCCAAGCACAATTACAAGACATTTTAGCAGGCAGAACAAAGAAGTCTTCATGAGGCAAGATTAGGCCTGTTTGAGAGCCTCAATATTGTGAATGCAGAGAAAGGTGGCAAATGTTGTGATATTACTCAAGAGAGCCTGCTGATTAACGGGGCCACGCGGGGAAGCTGTTTACTAATAGAATACTGGGGATGGTGGAGAGACCCCAAAGAAAGGACAAACCTAGTATTTGGACCAATGATGCTCGTTTTCAAGTTGGGACAGACTTTCTCCTGGAGATTCATCGTTTATCTCCCCTGTCCCATACGTAGAACGGTGTATGTGGGTGCCCTAGGTGCAGCTGGCAAGAGGGTAGCCTTCAAGAGGACACTTTCTTCAAGTGGGCTGAGAATAACCTCTGCTTAGCACAGACAGCCCTAAGCATGTCGGGGAGAATTGACATGCTTCCTTTCTCCTGGTCTTGTCAGCTCTAGGCCCTAGAAACTGGGCCACACTAAAAGCTCCCAGCTCTAGATCTGTCTGTCTCCAACCACGGGCCAGAGAAAAGGAGTGGGTGCAGGGTCTGTCTGCCAGTCCCATGGTGAGAGTCTGCTGCTGCTCTCTCTTCTTCAGCTGCCTTGCCCAGCTCCCGTCATCTGCTTGAGCGTATTGTGGGCTGAATATCATTAGATCTTCAACACTGTCTGTGTAATTCATTTTGCTATGGTTCCCATTGAACACATGTTCCCTCTCTATATGTGCATTGAAATGTATGCAAATACAGCCAGAGCGAAGATGGCTATCAGTGGTGGAAGAGGCCAAGGCAGGCCTGTACTTTCTTCCCGTGGAGAAGCACTACAAATTCCAAGATGACGTGGCTTTCCGTGGGGCCACAGCTGCCAGATAGCAATCTCCTGTGCTCACACTAGATCCTGGATTTTTTTTTTCTTTTCTCACCTCCAAAGTAAATTTGTTTACTGTAATTTTTTTTTGTGAATTATTTGCCATAATTGGCTGTGCTGATGAAGGTCACCCCCTTGGAGGAGCCTTGTCAGTCTTTAGAGAGCTGATCCTTTTCAAACGCTCTCCATGCAATTAAGAAAAGCAAATGTCATTCGGAAGCCTCAGAAATGAAAATTTGTATGAACTTATTAACATGAAGTCAACAGCGCTAGTTAAGGGCAGGTTCCCAGTGTGTGCTCTGCGCCTCTGCTGCGGAGGGAGATGCGCGTGGAATGAGCAAATATAACCCCCGCTAGTCCAACATTAAAGCAAACAAAGGAAGGTGGCATGTCGGCGGTGCACTAAACAACAATAGCTAATGGTGATTAACTGAAGGGGCCTGCTGAAGTGCTGCTCCTGACCTGTCAGGGAAACCGCAGCCAGGCTAGTAGGCTTCTGGAAAACTCTCACTTATGAAGATGTGCAACCAGGTCTCACCCAAAGTCGAAAAAGATGATTTATTGGAAGCCCAGCTACATAGGGGCTCAGACAAGATGAACAACCTAATAAGGCCTTGCCACATCCTTTGGAGGGCTGACGGTAGCTGCAAACCCGAGAGGGGTGAAGCCCGGCACTAGGGTACAATTGCTAAGGCACTTCTGTTTACCCAGCATACTGACTGCTTTTTTGGACAAACATTTACCAAAGAGGTTGTGGATCATGGATGGGCACTGGTACAGAGAGGCTGGCTGCAGGAGGTGGGTTACGGGGCAGGGCCAGTATAGGACAGGGAATCTCTCTGAGGATCATCTCTACCCTAGTCCCATGAATCTGAGAGGAAGGAGGGAGAACACCAGAGTGTCTTAGAGTTTGGTACAGAGCTTGTCCTTCTCAGTGGAATATGGAGGCCTAAGCATCACTGTATTCAAAAATTAGCTAAGATACCTGGTATAATTTAGGTCATACTGCTGTCACTACACAGGCTGAGGCCTGTCTTTTTTTGCGTTGTACACCTGGGTGATGGTCCTGGTCCAGCCAAGGGTTAGATGTGAGCACAGTGCCCCAGCCTGGCCATGGGGCTCTGCCTGTGAGATGGTGTCCAGACCTATTTGCAGGCAAGGGAAGCCTGTATGAAGGAGTTCCTCCTTTGCATGGGACTCTGTGTTCAGAAGGCCACCAGAGGCCTTTGCAAAGGTCTGCCAGCACCATGTACAGGAAGGTCTGATCAAAGCCAGAACAAAGCTGGCCTCCACCAGGCTGCAGCCTTCAGCTCAGCCTCCTCACTCAAGGCTTCTGTGAGCATCATGCTGGGCCTCCGCCTGCCCACTTCACTAGGGACTGTGGCCTCTTGGCCCCCTCCCCCTGACCCTCCTTCTGCTGTGTGGGCCCCACCCCATCCTCCCCACCCCGCAGGGCAGCCCCTGTGGCTATTATAATAACTCATGCAAATTCGAGGGCTCAGGAGACAAAGGCAGGTCAGGCCAGCAGCTTGGGGACTCCTGTCGACAAACAATCTTACATGTAAAATGTGTACCTTTGACAAAAGTATTAATATAGTGCTTTTGATTTTCTTCCTGATGAAAAGTGAAAAGTAGTAATTGTAAAGTGACAGAGGAAAATGAAGTTTTAAACCAAAAGGCAAAGTTCGCGGATGAAAAACCCGAACCCAATTAGCTGCTTATGGGGAATGGAAATACAAGGCATTTGCTCTTCCATCTCCTTCAACAGCCTTTTGATTGACTCTGCTTAGATCTGTACAGCAAAGCAGATAAATCGACGTGGCACATGCACACGAAGCTTAATCATTTGTAATAGTCATATTTGCCCTGACACATAATTTGCTATATCAAGCCTTTTTTTTTTTTTTTTTGCTCACTAGTATTCCATGGCTCGGCCTTTGCTTTATAAAACATTTAATAGTTTTATAAACATGCTGATCTACGATTGCCCTTTGCGGGTGCCTGGAGGAACAGCCTCTCCTCCCATGGCCACCAATGGGACTTGAGGTGGGCTGCGTGGGCCCATGATGTCAGGTCATATTCTAAGGTTTCTGTCTTCTGTCTTGTGTGAGCAGCCACTCCGTGCATCAAGGCCATCAGCCCCAGTGAAGGCTGGACCACGGGGGGCGCCACTGTGATCATAATCGGGGACAACTTCTTTGACGGTCTACAAGTTGTGTTCGGAACTATGTTGGTGTGGAGTGAGGTAAGCCTGTGAAATTGTCTGCCTTGGGCCGTTGCCTCCTCTGTGAATGGTTTTGGCAAGTTGTTTCTGATGTAGGGACACGAGGCATCTATCACAAAATTCCCTTTAGCTGTTTGCCTGTGGTGGGCTGTCCCGTGGGTGGGTTTGTTTGCCCCTCCTCACACAAACACAACCCTTGGGTTTAAAACCTGCCATAGGAGGTCCCCAGTACCCTGGAACAATTAGTTCTAGAATTACTAGAAGCAGGTTTAAGGAGACATATGGTGGCGATTTTCATATGAATGATGCCCTGTGGCCTTTCCTGCAAACTAAAACCCTGGAACATTTGCTGATCTTTTCCTTAAAGAACTATAGGCCCTGAGTCTCTGGGTGACAGGAGGGAACATTCCGAGATGATGGTCCAATTTGTGCTCATTTTGTAATTATATCCAACTGGCAAGTGTCCGCCTCTCAGGGCCTGCACCTCTGAGCGCTTGTTCATGTGTGGTTTCTGTAGCTTATAACCCCCCACGCCATCCGAGTGCAGACACCACCACGGCACATCCCTGGAGTTGTTGAAGTCACCCTCTCCTACAAGTCCAAGCAGTTCTGCAAAGGTGCTCCTGGACGCTTTGTCTACACTGGTGAGTATGCAGCTCCAAGTCTCTGTGGGGCAGTATTGGCGGGGGTGCTTCTCAGTGGGAGCTTCATGGGGTGGGTGTCCAGGAGTCCCATGGGGAAGTACAAGTGAGGAATGGCATGCTGTTGAGTTTTATCAGATGCACATTTCAGTCTACATCTGAGACACTCAGGATGGCTGCACAGATGCAACAGTGTGACCTTGGAATTTCTTCCCATCTGAAGGCCTTTGCCTCTCACCAACAGAGCAGAGTGGTGCATGGAGGAGAGTTATTGTAACTACAGCTTCCATGAGAGTAGCTGCCTCATGACTGGCTGCATGCGAAGCCTTATGCCCACTCACATGTCAATCATGGTCACCATTGCTTTTCAGTTGCTTGAGCTGTGGCTGGGAAGGGGAAGTCATAGCCTATCACATTCCCAGCTTTCCAGTGGAAGCCAGGTCTCTTTACTGGAGCCTGGAATCTTAGCCCCTGCAAGGTGCTCTTGCGTACAGAGAGGGGATCTACGTTTCAGAGAGTATGTATGTATGTAGTAAGCCTGGTGGATAGGATGAGTGGCCTGTGTGACTCCCCCTAAGTGGTATATCAGAGGTGTTCATATGCTGCTTTGTCCAAACAAGTCCTAATTGGCATAATTTGCTTAAGACTGCCATGGAGAAATATCACAAAGAAACTTCACCTCAAGGAAGGCATGTCTGTATTTTGGCCTTTACTCAGTCAGTTCCACAAGCTGTAAGGCAAGAGGAATGCTTTTGATACAGAACAACAGCTGCTGAATCCCAGTGAAGGTGGAAGGGATGGACGCTTGTTAATTATTGTGGACATGCAGTGACTGGGTGATTTTCATACTGTAGGGCTTGACCTGAGGGGTCCTGGGGCTGAGCTGGTATTCCACTGGCTGCTACCTTCCATTCTGTCCAGCAGATGGGTTATATGGAGGGTTTTGAAGCCCTTCCTTCCACAGTGAGGTTCCTGGAGATCATGGAGGTGACAGCTTCTTTCCTTTTTTAGGAAATCCAGAAGGAGCAGAGTGTCAGCACACTGACTCCCTGCTCCTCAATAGGCCACTGCCACTCAAGGCTGGGCTTGCATCCTTATCCTGGAGGTATCCAGCTCCTGACAGCCCAGAACACTTAACTGGTCAATGTGGGTCTTCAGGATCCTTAGAACTGAAAGATACAGGGGTGTGGGCAAAGCAAAAAGTTGATGTGCCCATTCACTCTAGGGCTGTGGATATCCTTGGCCTCCTGTAAAGTCTAGAGGTTGAGAGAGAAAGTTCTAAATTTTGAAGCCCCTAGTGCATTAAAAAATAAAGTTAAAAGGATAGAAATTAGAATATGTTTTAAAAACTGTGTGCAGGTGGTCCCCAAAATTACAAAACTGTTTATTTCTGACCTTTTTGGTGGTAGGAAGAGCTACTCAGTTCATCATCATGTATTTTTTTTTTTTTTTTTTTACTTTCAGTATAGTGTTCAGTAAACATGCAGTTTTACACCATATTATCAAATGGGCTTCACACTGGATAGTTTCTATTAAGTTCTCTGTACATAGATAGTTAAGATAGGCTGTGCACAAAGATGATGTTTAGTGCATTAGATCTCTTGAATGTCCATTCAGCAAGATATTTTCAACTTACAATATTAGATATTAACCCATAGTCAATTCAGGAACATCTACCTACTCCTTCAACTAAGTGCCTTTGCTGTTCAGTGTAGGACACCCACACAGGATGTCTAGTTCCTGGGGATATAAGAAGTTGGAATCCTATCTTGGGGCTGGTTGGGTATCCCTAGCATCTTTGTCTTGAGGTCATGTGTAGAATGAGCTGTAGCCGGGCTGGAGAGATGGCTCAGCGGTTAAGAGCACTGTCTGCTCTTCCAGAGGACCCGGGTTCGATTCCCAGCACCCACATGGCAGCTAACAACTGTCTGTAGTTCCAGTTCCAGGCAAACACCAAGGCAAATAAATAAATAAATAAAGTTTTAAAAAAAAAAAGAATGAGCTATAGCCATCTCTCCCCACACTCACATTCAATAAAATCTCCTCTAGTCAGAAATTCAGGCTATAGAGGCAAAAAGCCCTTTGCAAAGACCTAGGCTATTTGGCTAGACTGCTCTACCCCACGGTGCTGCTGGCTGTGGGACCATGTAGGCTTGAACTCTTCTGAGTTCAATTTCCTCTCCTCTCTCTCTCATGGGTTTTGTCCAGGATCAAGGACAACCTGAAGTGTCTGACATTCAGAGGGCACTTAGTAAACTGTGGAGAGCTGCTGATATTTTGGACTCGGCTAGGATCCACAGGAACCTGTTTATGTCTTGAGTCCCTTGGATGCAGAGATGATGCATGCTTGCTCTTATAGTGACGCCAAGCTGTGGAAGACATGTCAGGGCTGGGTGTGCAGAGTAAGTCCCTATGTGGCTCATGTGGCCTGGCTTGGCTGGTGGCATCCAAGTGAGCCTGTGTCCACAGTTGGCAAATCTGGCCTGCTCGTCCTGAGCATGTCTTTCATGTTCTCAAGTTAGATTGTTATGAGGCCCTGCTGAGTTATTCTGGGGCTTCACTAGGCAAGTCCTTCCCCAATTCTATGTATCTTTGGGCTTTTTGTTTGAGTGTTTAAGATGGCTGCTTTTAGAAGTGGAAACCTTTCTTTACAAGCATTTTGATGGCAAGAGTGGTCCAGGCCCTCCTTTCCCTCTCTTGCCTGCAGATAGGTCCTGGGTTGAACACTTGTCAACAAATGCAGGTATGCGGAGTAGGAGCAGCTGCCTGTCATTGGTTGGCGGAGTCAGATGGTAGCAGCCTCAGTTACCAGCTCTCATAGGTGGATAGGAAAGGGCACTCTCTGAAGCTCCTTGATCTCCTGCCCAGTGGCATGTCCTCCTTGACCAGCGTGCATTGCCTTCTTGAGGAAAACAGTGTCTCCCGAGCTTGTAGAGTCACATGAGCATTTCTAGAGATCCACTTCTATTCGCCATAGTTGCATCTACTTTCAAGCTGGTTGGACTTTTTAGCCTCCTACCCTCAGGCCACGCTGACCCAGGGTTGGGGGAACCATGTGTGAGTATTTACTGTGCGGCTATGCAAGCTCAGCCCTTCCTAGCTAACTAGCTAGCGCGCGCACGTGTATGTGTGTGTGTGTGTGTCTCTGTGTGTGTCTGTGTGTGTGTATGTGCGCGCTCATTACCAGGAATATACATTTCATGTGTGTGAGGGATACAGGACTCTATATTCTCAGGCAACTGAGGAAAGGTGGGGTCATAACCTGTCTGGCCTGGAAGCTTCTGTCTGATTTGCATTGCCCTGAAATTGATGGGGACAATGAGGTAATCATAGGAACTCACTCTCCCCAATGAAAACTGAACCAGCCCCTCTGGATGTCACAACATGGGCGCCATCCCCTGGGCATCTGGTTCCCATCAGTGTGCCCAGGCCCCGGAGGCTGCTGGGACACCTTCACATTTAACCTTCCCGGCATGAGGCCAGCTGTGGGGCCCGCAGGGCCACTGGATAATGAACCTGGGCTTGGAGGAGGGGCTGCCACTAGCCTGCCAGAGCCTGGGAGGGACTTGGCAGAGGTCTAAATGAGCTGTTTACAGTGACCTGAGAAACACCAGATTTTTCAAAACCAGACCCTATTAGTCAACCCAGAGTGGTCGTGCTCAGCCTCTGCCCCCGGAAGGGGAAGGCTGGCCAGGCCCCATCCATCCAGCCCCTTGGCTGCTGTTCATAGGCCCTCTCAAGTCACAATTACCTTGGGAGGCTGTGGCGGTTCAGTTGATTAGCACGGTGAATTAAAAGAATGAGCCACAAATGACATGTCCAGCTCTTCCATAGGAGTTCTCTGTATTCCCAGCGAGCCTCACCCCTGCTGTAAGAAGGTCAGAAATTAGAGAGAGAGAACAATTTTCAAGCGGCTAGCACTTAGGAGCAGAATTAACAATCACTGTGTATGTAATTGCCAGTTAATAGTAAATTGCCTTTGGACTGTAAAATGCAATATAAACTGGTGGGCACCTAAAATTAAATTAATGAGATATTTGCTGCATTTAAAAGCGAATAGTTCAAATTAATAACCAAGTGCAATGCTTGTTTTAATATTTGTCTAATAGCATACCATTGACTTGTTTAATAATAATTAAAACAGTCATGGAATCGCCTACCTGAGGAAGTCACCATACAGGAAAATCAAGCAGATTTTGCCTTTATAATTTTACTGGTACAAACATACCAGATTGTTAAGAGTAATAAAAGAAATTATTTTTTAATTAGAATAGAAGCATTATGGTGTTACCCTACTAAGTTGGCTTGGAATTTGTATGCTTGTAATTGAGATTATGTTCTCATGAAAATTTCTTTTGCAGACCTGTTTTCAAGTGTAAAGTGTATGGGGGGAGTGTGTCTGTGTTTGTGTTTGTGTGTGTTTCCTTAAAATGGACATTTGGCAGAATGTTTCCTGATTAATAAGAGAACGGAGGCTTCTGGTGGAGCTTGGGCTTAAGACTAGTTCACAAAACTCCAGGAATGGGACTTGGGGGCTTTTTTGTTGACCTCTTGTCATGAAGTTTGATTGACCCCCCCTCATTTTAGGGAATTTTTTTTTTTTTGCTCAATTAAAGAAATTATCACAAATTACTGGGAGTCAACATGTCGCCAGTAACAGACTGAGCTCAGTTACTCAACAAGATGTTGGCAGGCAGCATGGACACAGCTAAAGTGGACGCACGGTGGATACCTGGATGGGCCCCAGCTCTGTAATGCGTTCATTGGATGGGAACATTTTCATAAAGACATGTGTGCGTTTGATATTAGGCTTTGGAGGCCATCTCTCAGCCAGTAATGGAAGTACTTTATGTTCTTTCTCATATGGCTTCTAGGTTTGTCTCTTTATGAAGAAGTCAGGTTTGTCTTAAAACTCGCTCTATCAATATTGAGGGGTGTCAGCTCTGGCCAGCACCTGTCTGGAGATATTTCCCACCGAGTCTGCTGGCTGGCTTCCACCTTCCATGCCATTTCCCCATACCTGGGAAAACTCTTGTGTTTCTGGCACGTGGGGAGGTTGCTCATGAATGGCGCTGTCTACAAAATGGACTTCAAACACCCTTCACCACAGCTAGCCAGCTCTAGTTTCCTCTCTCTCAGGCCTATGATTCTGCCAACAAATCACTTGTATCTGTAGAACAAATGATTTTAGATTGCCGCCCACAATTTGTACCGTTTGCATTCTACTAATCTAAATATTAAACACAAATTACCCAATGGTTTCAGCCCTAAGCTTGAAACCACTAATAAGCACAACCCAAGAGCCACAATCCTGGCTCCTAGACTGTGGGGATCTTGACCTAAGGTCATTAGTGATTCCACCCTGTCCTGCCAAGGTCTTCAGTGGGTAGGCTGTGCTCATGCCTCTCACCCATGATGGTGGTTCTCAGTCACCAGTTCTCGGGTGTTTCAACAAGCCTTTGTTCTCTTGACACCCAGTCATCCCCTGGTAATGGATACCCCTGGACACAAAGACTCTTAGGTCAAGCTACTCATTTTGAAGGGCAGCATGGGGCTGTGCCATCAGCTCAGGCCATCTTTAGGCTCCCAAATTTGAAACTTTATCCAGCTATTCCGTGACTCAGATGACACTATTCCCTTCCCATCCCCCTCACCCTCTCCTGCTTTTTGTCACATGTTGGCATGGATGGCAGAGGGGGTAGTTTTTGTTTTTCTGCAAGGACTAGCTGGTAAGCATCCCTGCCTCAGCCCCTCCCCCTGGGAGTGGGAACTGAAGGCTGTGGTTGAGTCCCTTAGGCAGAGCCTCAGGCTAGGAGGTAGCATTCACCTGGTGACCTCCCTTGGGTGGCACACTACACTACCTGAACCACATTCACTGAAACCACTGTGTGCCAAGTGGGTACTAGGGGTACGACTGGAGAAAGTATCCCTTTAAAGAGGGTTGTGTGAAGCCTCCCTGTCCCTGCGGTCTCTTCTTTCCTGTCTCGAAGGAGGGCAGGAGAATGAGGCCCAGCACAAGTAGACAATTTGTCCTAATCAGTGACACCCATTTACCAGAATTGCTTAAAATGAACTATACCTCATACAGAAATCGCACATTTAGAGAGTTCCATTTATCATGTGAAAATTGAGGGCCAGTAAACTTTTCTGCCCCTCCAGTGGGATCATAGGCATGCATCAAAATGTTAAAAATGATTGGTGAGACGGAGCTGTCACCCATTTATCAAGGAAAAGAACATTATTTGCTAATTTCCCAACCAGGCTGGTGACAGGGTGCTTCGTCTTTAGACCCACGGTGACCAGCGTGGCCTTTTTGTTATTAGTACAAGTCAAGTGCTTTTGGGCTGTTGCTAAGAAGACACATTTGTCTGTCATCACAGGGGCTTTGGTTGCTTTCCAACTGGCTGTGACCAGGTCTGCTCCATGTGCCCGATTGGCTGTGTATGTTGGGGCTGCGTGAACCCAAGAGGGGAGAGAGACTGATAAATCACAAAGTTTCCATACCAAGGTGAAGGTATTGACTTCACAGCCCACCTGACAAGACATGGCTTCGAGGAGACGGCCATTCGTCTTACCAAAGGACAAAAGGGTCATTGGCTTCACTTAGGATAGGCAAGATGTGGATGATAGAGAAAGGCCCGAATCTCTTTCTTTGACACAGGCAGTGTCCCTGTTTCTTACTCTTCCTCTCTGGAAGTGCTGCCCAAGGGAGTTTTATTTCTAGTTCTGGCTAGGAAAGATCCATGTCTGAAAACACCCTTGGAAAGACCCTGGGAATGGTGGACAAACAAACTAGTGGTCGTTTAAAAGCATGACACAGTGACGGTGACCAAGTGAGAAACAGGCAGAGCCATGGAAGAAGGTCTCAGGTAAGATGGCAGGTCACTCCAGTGAAACTGAAGAACGGCAGAGAAAACATCTGCATGGACAGCTTTAAAAGGAAGTGGTGCTTCCGACACTGCTGGGGAGGTGAAATAAACTGCCCATTGGCCCTCTGATGGGGACAAGGAGCATGGTCACTCCTCCCTTCTTTGACTCATAGCCTCATGCTTGAACTACCTCCCACATAGTCCATTCCCACATATGTGGGATAGGGGCATGTGGAGATATGGTAGAAGAGTCTTTTACTCTGAAATTTTCTGTACAGGCTGGCTCCTGGGACAGCTGGACTGAGGTCTCTGTACGTCTCCACAGAAAGCTTATGAATCTAGAATCTCTTCAGTCTTGTCCATACCCAATGGAGTAGACCAAGACTTGGATGCAAAAACAGCCTGGGAAAATATACATTCAAAGAATTATTGCTTGACTACTGAGATTTTAAAATTTATTATAGAAAATTATGAGGATCCAATTTTCTTCCCTTTGGGTGATTTTTAACTCAACAAAATGGAAGTCTGTTGTTGACCGTGGATAACAACAAAGTTTCCTGGCACCCTGATGAGCAGATGGCATAATTTGGTTTTGCAGGCATGGGCTGATAGAGTGGTACATATCTGTTGAAGGTGCAGTAGGGACCCTGTAGCAATTTAAAACACAAATTCCTGGGGACCAAGAGCCACCATAGAACTTGGTATACATTAAGTTCAGAAGACAGTTTTTGTTGTTTGTGTGTTTGTTTTGTTTTTGTTATAAAGACACAGCATTATTTTGGAGTCCATTTTCTTTCTCTGTGGTCCATACTCTTTTCTGAAACAGTGCTTCTTACTTTTCCACATATGAAAATTCTATTGCTAGGTAAAGAAGGGAGCCCTGAGATCTCCGAGCCTTTGTAGACCCCGATCTGCCCCTCTTGGTATCCTGTGGCCACAGAGAAGTGGAAAGCCTGGAAAGCTGTGAGGTTAGATTTGGGGGTTCCGCTAGAGTTCTGTTTTACCCTTTCACCCCCTCCCTTCATCTCTGATATCACCTCTCTTTGACCTCCATGGGGTGGAGAAATGCTGTGGCCTTTGTTCCTTGGTCTTGGCCAACATCTTGGCTCCATGTCAGTGTAGACACCCCGATGCGTGAGTAATAGCCATCATCCCCTGCCCCTTAGTGGTTTCCCTTTGATGATAGTGCTCCTAACACAAAACCCTTTACAGAAGCTTAAGCCTGTTAGCACTCAGGGGCACACGCATCAAGGGGCCAGGCTCCTGTAGTGTGTTCATGGCTGTGGCAGGTGGCTGCTGTGTGTACCCTTGTCATCCAGCTGTGGTATATCCTAAGCCAAAGACTAAAGAATTTCTTTATGTGCTTCCTGTGGGTGGAAACAGCAGTCACTTCCCAAGTGAACTTAGCCTGCTGCTTGTTACTGAGACCGGCCTGTAGTTAGCAGAGGCAGCAGCCTCACAGGGCTCCTAGCCTTCCAGGAACTCTGTGCCCACAATGCTAACATTCTGCCTTGAGCAGGGACCAGGCTCTCTTTAGTTTTTGTCATGGCATCATGAAAGAAACTGGTCCTGTATCTACCCATGTATGATGCACCTTCTCCCTCGCTGCTTCTCAACCAGGACCTTGGGAAAGGCAGATGATTGGGATGGTCACCAAGGGGAGCATGGTGTCTTTATTTTAAACACAGTATGGTGGTGAAACAGGTATCTGTGATCTCAGATTTGCCTTCTGGGGTCACTGTTTATCTCATGCACATCTAGGCTGGGTCTCAGTAGGGTTCTGTAGGTGATTCTTGGGAAGAAAAGCCAGTAGCTGTTTAGGTGCTCAACGATGGGGCTCTCTATATAAGGGGCAAACACATCTTGACTGCTCAGCAGTGAGTTCTTGCCAAGGGCAGTGGCTCTTGTCTTCATCCTGGAAGCCTGCCTGGGACCCACATGGCCCGTGACAGACATCCAGTGTGAACATCGTGACAACCCCACTGACTCAGTCTTGTGGGAAGGAAACAGGTGGAGAGAACAGGTAACAAAAACAGCCTTGATGCAAACCGTGCTCTCAAGTCCTATGCTCATGGCTCCCTGGGAACTTGCAGGTGGCAGAACTGTGGGATTTTCTCTGGAAATGGCCCTGGAGGCTGTACCATAGGTGATGAGCAAGGCTGTGGAGGATTTCCAAGAATGTGACCTCCTCTTGGGTGTCCAGGGAGAAAGTAGAGGACATGAAAGGCTATGAAGAGCATAGGTGAGGATCTACCTTTTCAGGTTACAAGACAATTTGTTATCTCCAACATGTATGAAAGCAGAACTTGACCCTCTCTCCATCCCTCCCTTCTTCCCTCCTTCCCTCTGTTTTTTCTTCCTTCTTCCTTCTCTTCCCTTCTAATTCTTTGACAGTTTCATGTTGTATATTATTTCTGTCCCCCTCCAACTGAAAGCCATTTTCTTTCCAACTAGACCCCTTCCCATTTTCCTGTCTTTTAAAATCTCACTATGTAGCCCAGGTTGGCTTTGAATACCTGATTCTCCTGCCTCTGCCTCCAGAGAGCTGGGATCACAGGCATGCAGCACTACATCTAGCCATCAGGGCTGCATTACATAGAGGGACTAGTAGCCTATGCCCAAGGTCTGTGCTTCTGAGAATTCCCATGCTTATGTTAATCCTGGTAATGTCTTTAAAGGCTTTGCCTTCAGATAGGTCTTTCCTTCTTTATTCAGCCAGAAAGACCCGGAATTAAGATGCCACTGGAAGACTGAAAGGTAGACCAAGTTGGGAAATCTTAAGTGGGAATGCCTCAGCCCAAAGCTGGGATCTGCCTTCATTAGTCAGCATGGGTCTCTGTTGTCTCTAGGAACACTTGTACTGTTGGTGACATGCAGAAGGACATTTTCTCAGCACAGTGTACCCAGATTAAAGCCTTCACTACCGTTTCCTCACCTACAGTTAGTATGTAGAGTAATGGGTTCCATTATGACATTTGCACATTTATAACATGCCATGTTTTATTTTTCTCTCCTCTGTCACCACCTTCTGTTCCTTCCTTCCCTCTTCCTTTTGGACCCTCTCTACCCCCTCAGAGCCTCCCTCTACTTCAAAAACAAAAACAAAACCCACTAAATTTTGCCTATGAGGAAAAACATTCAGCATCCATCTGGGTCTGGCTTATTTCATTTAGCCTGGTAATCCCCAGTTCCACCCATTTCCTCCAAATTTATGATTTCTGTGTTTTGTTTTTTATTGTTTTTTTTTCATGTGTAAGACACCACAGTATGTATATGATTCTTCCTTACTTCTTTTGTTGACGGACATCTGGGCTGGTTTTATATCTTGGCTAATGTGAATAGTGCCACAATCAGCATGGAGGTGCCAATACTGGAGATCTCACATCTGCTTTGATGATTCTTTGGGTATAATTTACCTACCAAGACAGTCAGCAGAAGCCCAGAACCTAAAGCAAAAGGTTCTATATACACACAGTGTTATACAACCCTTAGTCTAACTCAGCAATTTTATCCTGCATGGGCTGTCATGTCACTCTGTTCCACATTTAGTATTTATTCCTCTGGTCCTTGGCTTTGGAAGCTATCGGTCTAATCCTCACCCCTGTAGATTTGCCTATTATGTTTGTTTGCCAAAAGCAGACTATACAATATATGGCCTTTGGGGCTGACTTCTTTTACTTAGCATATGATGTTCTCAGGTTCCACTGTGGCATGTGTCAAGATGACCTTTTTTTACATGTCTGAGTAGTATTCCATTATATGGATGTACCACATCTACTTATATGTTTATAGGTTGATGGACATGTAGATGTTAGGGAAATGGACATGTAGATGTTAGCTTTGGGGAGCAGGGTGGTACACCAGGGAAGGCAGGCCCTTACATGACCATAAGACAAACAGCATGTTTATTTTGTGCCTCAAAATTAGAGGTGCTTGATAGCTTTATCACGTAGATTGGTGTCTTCCAGCCTGGCCACCATACCTTAGCACCTTTAAGTGTCAACCATATGCACTGTTATGAACAAGGCAGGCATGTGTCATAAGGTCACCTTTAATGATCTCCTTACACTTTTTAAGAAGTAGGGGTTTTAAAAAGGCCAGGGGAGCAGGGCCACTCAGATCCCAGGAGGGACCTTTGTTTTATGCTTGGCCCAATCATCTGCAGAGTTGGAAGAGCTGGCTCTGGAACTTCCCCTCTGCATGGAGATTTTTTCTGCTGTTTTGAAGTGTGTGTATCCATGGCCACTGGCTCTCCACAGAGTATGTTTTCTGCTTGGTTTTCAGGACCTCCCTCTTCCTTTCATGTAATCTTTGAGAGGATGAGGACACAGGGAACTTGCTTTCCTGAAGCAGTAGATGATGTGTGGGTGCTTGTGTAGTTGCATGGTATTGAGAGTGGTTTTCACCCATTGGTATCTCCTTTTTGGGCATACTTCTGTACCTGGAGAGCTGGGTAAAATGCCAGGACAGCGCTGGGGAGTAGGGTGATATACCAGGGAAGGCAGATGCCCTTAGCTCTTTATCTGCTGTGTGTCTGTGCTGGACCACCTGAGATGGACACGTATGGCGGTGAGAGCTCCAGCTCCAGGGCCTGGGTTTTCTTTAGGTACAGGGCTGAGCTTGGTTGGTGTAGTTCCCCCATGCCTATGCAAGCCACAATCCAATGCATTCTTTGAGGTATGTAAACAGAAGTGTTTGAATGCAGTCCAATAGTTGTCAGCAAGGGTATTATTTTGGTAACAAGGAAGATGGGCTGCCCCCTTTTCTGCATTTGATGTCACATCACAATGCTGCCATCCGCTGCCAGACAGTGGTGAATGGAAGCGGGTCCCTGTGCAGGAGGCCCGGTTGGGCTGCGTGTATGAATACCAGAACAGTATTCCCTGTGTGAACAGGGAGGCTCCAGATCCCAATTAGAAGTCAACTGTAGTGCTTTCTTATTCTGAGAGGACAGACTGATGAAACATGATGGGTTTTGTAGGAACTGATGGGAAACTGAGGCTGACCCCAGGTGGGCCTGGCATTGGGAATGCTTCCCTCACAGTGGCCCACAGCAGGCACCAGACAAGCCTAAGCCACCCAAAGGAGACACTGAATTTGGGGTTGGCCTCCAGGCACAGAAGGGTGACCTTATGTCTTCCCTGTTTGTCCCTTGGCCAGGCCAGCACCCCAGTGAGTGATGCCGGAACCGCGTGGCCTTTGTGTTTCCCATGCACGCCACAATGCCTGGCTCACCCTGCCGAGTTCTGTGATTGAAATTCATTGCCAAATTTATTGAGAAATTAATGAGAAAAGCTGCGAAGTATTGACTTTGAGAGGAAAACACAACTCATCTTGAATGAGGAGGAAAATGCAGCAATAATTTAGCCACTATTGATTTGGCCCTGTCCATGTATTGATCTTCATTTTACAATATTAATTTGCACCTGCAATCGGCTGCAAAGGGAACCGATTTCATTTTGTGGCTGCGTTAGTGTGCAAAGCATTAGGTGTTCTTAAGTGGGGAGATTCACACATTGGGTTGGGAAGTCAGAATTTTCCTCATTCCTGCTTGCTACTGGAATAGACTAAAAATTAAAATTTTTTGTTCAACAAAATATGAAAGCAAAAGCCTGTGTAAACCGTGGCCCTCCTCCCTGCTGCCCGGCTGCTTCTCATCCACACTAGGAGCCGTCAGCTGCCCGCGACTCCAACCACCCCTCATCATCATGCCCGGATCAGTTCAAAGTTCATGAAATTTCTATGAGCATTGATCTTGCCCCATTGATTTTTTTTTTTTTTTGCAGCAGATCTTTGAAATTTTAATTTCCCGAGCATCTGAATTTCTTATAGATGAAATGCGCTTGCAGGAGACAGTTGATGATAAAGTGGAGGACTTAGCACCATTTTAAAGCCTAAAAAAGGGGGAGAGAAAAACCCAGGCATTTGGGGACTTTGTGTAGTGTTTTGAGGTGGAATGATGAAAGTAGTCCAGCCAGGAAGGGGAGACATCCGGTGGGGGGGTGTCTAAGTATCAATTTTGACTTCCAGTGCCACACATTTTTTAATGCAACTTCTTATACATTTTTGAAAGAAAAGCTATCTGGAGAAACAGCGGGGCAGAGAAGCATTCTTCACGGGGCAATCGTTAGCTCACAGCAGTCTTTATCACCTGGTCAAGCTCACCTAGTTACTTATCAGTGGGACATTTAATAACCTCAAGGTGATATAATTGCTATTGGCATTTTTCCCCCTTGGATTCGGCTGGTTAATGTGTAAACTACTTGTCAGCAAATAGCACTTTGTCACTAAAATCACCAACACCCTCTAGAGGAATGTCTTTGTATTGAGCAATTTAATTTTACTTTATTTAATTTTTACACATTACAACCTGTGTTCATTCAGGCACACTGACGGCTTGTAGTCTGTTGGGGCAGGGTCTGGGTATCCCTGTTAGTAAAATATACTATATCTTATTTAACAAACCCATTGCCTTAATTGAAGCACGTTCTTGTCCCTCAGAAAAGGAACTACAGATGTTCTTATTATGTAGTTATGTTGCTAATGTGAAAAACGGCCTCATTATGAGGATCTGTTTGTAGCAAGAAAATTACTGCATTATGACAAATGCATGATTGGGAAGTTACAGGAAGCCGATCATTATTGAAATGAAACTGGAGCTCACTTAATAGCTGCAGCCAGCAGCTGGAATGGAGCAAATGAATGTCTTCCTGTCGTTACTGTTGGAGTCAGTGTTTTTGGGCAGGAGACTGCTGCACCGCAGCCTGCATGCTGGCTCCAGCTTACAGGCTGGAGAGGCAGTGCTGCAGGCAGCTGTTTCCTACCTGGGAGTCTCCCCCTCATGTGTTTACTGACACTGTTCTAAGGACACAACTGTGCTGCAGGAGCAATTACTCCAGCCGTCCTTAAAGGCGGGCCACTGCTCTCTGGCTGGCAGCCTGATCCAGATCTCCCTGGAATGGGAGGAGGTGGATGGGAAGTTGTCACAATTAAGCTCTGTCACTGTGGCCCTCCTTAATGCAAGGTCCCTTCCTTTTCTATCAGCAAGGAGGACCCTGGTCAGGGTGTGTGTGTGTGTGTGTGTGTGTGTGTGTGTGTGTGTGTGTGTGTGTGTGTAGGGTTGGGGGCATGTCCAGAGCAACACTTCTCTCTCCACTGCTGCTCCTGAGTGTGGGTTTCACACCACTGGGAAGCAGGCACAACTAAGCCCCTAATGCAGCATAGTTAGCTGCTTAGTTAATTTGGGGTGAGTGAAATGGGCTTGCAAAAATACATGGGGCTTAGTTTCAACCCTAGAAATTGCTCTCTGTAGGAAGCTGTAAACATCAATGTTTTTGATCTAAAATGTTTTCTGTGTGTAATGCATGGTCAGGAGCATATCCCCTTATAAGTGAATGGGGTTTACACACCAATGGATTAACTTTTAAAGTCTGACGAAAGCCATTTACATTTTGGGATGATGAGGAAGAGCACAGAACCCCAACCAGGGGTGACTGACAAAGACAGTTCAGCCATCAAAATGTAAACTCCAATGACTGATGTCACAAGAAAGAAAAGCCCAGCACTGCTGCCCATTGGTACGTTTCTAATTGCAGCAGGCCGGTTGGAGCTACTCTGGCCCCAGCTGCAGCTCAAAGCCTGATGCCATTTTCGGCTGCCACATTAGCTCTGGCAATCCCAACTTGAACCGACATCACAGACCGTTAAAATTTTATCAATTGCGCTATGATTAATCCCCCAGTACACGAGCATGACTTAAATATTTAGAACGCTTCTTCTGTTATGACTTCAATGCATGTAAAGTAACGAGATTAACTCCAGTACACTCAAATATATTTAAATATGCGTCCTTCCCGAGCTGCAGGCTATCCGGCGTGCGGAATCAAGTCTATGTGGCCATGTCAGGCTCTATTTGTAGGACCCACGCTGGAGACTGGCCTGCATATGATAGCCGGATATCTGGCCTTTCACAGGCTGCCTGATTGCTTGCCTCATTTGGCATGGAATGTGATTCCCGGCCATTCTAGCTTCTGATTCATTCAGGTTTTATTGCTGTGTAATTTTCTTATTCTAAAATAAAAGCTCTCCAACAAAAATTACTATGCATTAGGCCACAGTAGCCTACTCAAATGGATATTAATACAGTTTATCTCCAAAAGGACGAATAATGTATTTGAAACAGATAAAAGGCCCTCCACTAAATGAGGAATGTTAATATCTTATGGCACAGTTAATAAAGAGATATTTCACAGGGGAGATTTGTTTTATGACTTTTGATACAACAGCCTTGTAATCTGACATATCTTAACGATATAATTTCACACATACATTCATCTCCTACATGCAGCAGCCCATCTTAGCTAAATTTGAATTCAGGACAAATAATGGGTGCTAATTACTTTCAGAGGGGGGATGTATTAGAAAACTCATCCTCTCCTTTACAGGTTGACGGAAATCTATGCAGAAAGGTACTAGCTTACAGATACATTTTTGATAAACATTAGTGTTTTATCCCCTTCAGCAGAAAATAACATTTGTTTTTGTTGTGTTTAAGGCAGAGTTTAAATTAATTTAACCCAGTGACACATGTTCAGAGACTAAGCATGCTGCTAAATAATTCCTTGGAATAAATTGCTTGGGAACCAAATGCATTAATTTATGGCTTTGCTGATGCTGACAGATGTGAGGGGTGGGCCGACAAATATTAACATAAAACAAATTTGCTTTATTCTTCTTCATATTTCTTCTTCATCCCCGACTTGTGTTCACCCAGGGCTCCTTCTCTAATTATCCACGGGGTCAGTAAGCAAAATTGGGAAGAAGCTGAGAGATCAATACAAATTATCCCTGAGCAAACCAGTGCTGACAGTTTGAATTGCAGCATATGTTTACCCAAAATCAGGCAATTTATCTTAATATCAGCAAAGTAATGCAGTGCAGGTGAAAGGTCAGGCAATCTCTCCCCCTCATAATTACCCAGTTCTAAAACAGGAAAGTGGTATTGATTGGCCTGGCTCGGGGCTCTGTGACTGGACGTGCCAGTGCCTTGCCCTGGCTTGGCTGGGCTCTAGGCTGTAAACTCAACACACTGAGGGTTTATTAGATGTGTGGGAAGGTCTCGCGCTTTCTTCCCAAGTTGTGAAATTGGCCAGTGAGGATTGAACCAGTCTTGGGTAGGGATGGGCTCCTTGAGGCTCTAAGGACTTGCCAGTCAGGGCAGGTCTTCAATGGGACCAGGTAATGATCCAGGGGACTCAGCGGTACGTACATGGGGGACCCACAACTAGAGTAGAAACTCCCAGGGCTGTGAAGTCCGGCTGATGCCTTGCCACCAAAGAGGAGATAGGTTCCAACAATTCTGCTACCTAAACACATTTGAGGTTCTAGAGCCAGACCCCTGTAGGAGGGGCATCTGGTTGGAACAGCAGCACTCGGCCTCTGTGTAACTCATCCAGTCTGGTGAGGACTGGCCCTGGCATACTTTTATACCCTGACTGAACTTTCCTGATGTGCCACACCTACTTACTTTGATAGTGTGTTCATACTGCTAATGCCTGTTGGTTTGAATCAGGAGTTGAAAGAGGCCCTCATAGTTAGAACTGCTTTATATACACTTTGGGTCATAGAAGAAGAATATCAGTTCAACTGAAATACTGGCAAATGTCTTTTCCAGAGTGAATGTATGCTTATCACAAGTCATAAAGCTTCTGAAAGCTTGCATTAAAGCGCCTATCACCTGTCAGGGGCATTTGCATGAAATCAATAATGGCTGCCCATCTATCTTTTCTGATCACCTTTCATCAGGCCAATTCATTAAGTCAAACGGTCATGGTGATTAGCTGGCAGAGAGGAGAAACCTGACATGTTAGGAATGCACACTGGGCCACACCCCCACACCCCGATCAGGAAACATAATACTTCATCTTACCCTTTTTGGACCAAGTTGTTTGCTGGGCCTGGAGCCCATTCTCGCTGATGCCCGCACTGCATTTTTGCCTGACACCCTTGCCCGTGGCCGAGGCAAAGACATGACAAATTGTCCCCCCAGTCAATGCTGACAGCTTCTGATGATTAATGGTCTGATTATGAAGTGGTTTTACACATATAGAATTTACATCACAGAGAGTTAGAAATTTTGCCGTGTCACATACACCAAGGCATTTTGAAGGGTTTTACTATTTGCAAAGAAAAAACGGCAAAATCCCAGCAAAAGCCATGTCATGTAAAATCAATACATTGGATCAATGCTTTATTAACAAGAAAATGTCTTACTTCACATTCCTGTGTGGACCTTTGTCTCCGGGATGTATGATGGAATGTCAAATCATATTGTGGTCCTCAACTTTCAGCCGCATTATTGAGTGTACGTGCAAGGCGTCCTGGGTTGCTTACAAGATGCACCGACGGCTCAGCACTCAAGGATAATGGTGACCAATTATTGTGGAGAGCACTTTCTAAGGCAGCCCCAAGCTTCCTCTTAGGAAGCTATGGCCTTTTGTGTTCTCCCACACTCTGCAGACCTGGGTGGCGTTAATCATCAAATTACTAATGAGTGATGGCCCAAATTGCGGGCGGAGTAATGAATAGATGGCGGCAGGTCTTATTAGTCTCCGAAAACCTCCTGATTTATGTCGCGCCATGCACCGTGGAGTTACTCCACAGAAAACGATATCTACATCAAGAAATAATGTACTCTAATAAGTATTTTCATCTTAACTCGTGTCCCCGGGCCTCCGGGCTCAGTTTTTGTTGGAGTCAGGCAGAGCCGTAATAAAGCCCGATGGCTCCTTATAAAGCTTGTTAAACACAGTGTGTGCAGTCGAATGGAGTCCCGGCTGTGATTCATGCACTGTACAGGGTGCATGTGCCTCTGATTTATGGCCATGCACAGTTCATAGTCAAAATTACAATTTGAGGGATAAAAAGATTAATTACTATTTGTGGCCGGCAATTTCGTGGGGCTGGTGGATTGCAGCTGTGGAATGATAGCGCTCTATATCAGTTTGTAGTCAGCCATTCACAGATTATTAAAGCTTTGTAAGAGTAAGTGTTCCTTCTGCCTGCTCTGTGCTCAGGCAATATGCTAGACAAAAAAGGACCACAGGGATAAATCTGAGGCTAGCAATAGCTGGACATATGTCATAA